>VYZP01066365.1:375-24938 GCA_013400635.1 Hypocryptadius cinnamomeus | reverse complement strand
GCTCCTCGGCCTCTCCCGCCTTCCTCCCGCGGGGTCCCGCCGGGAGCAGCGGCGGCCCGGGGCGTGCCGGGGGCAGGTGATCCCGGCAGGGAGCTGTGCAGCCAGAGCCTCGCTGCCGGGAGGTGAGAGCAGGGAGGGAGGAGGAGGCAGATTTGTCACAAGGTTTCCCCCTCTGGGTTGGTTTGTTGGCTTTTTTTTTTTTTTTTTTTTTTTTTTTTTTTTTTTTTTTTTTTTTTTTTTTTCCCTANTTTAATTGTTGTTGGTGATTCCGATGGCTGAAGAGGGAAGTTGAAGGTCTTCGTGGTTATTTGAAATTTTTTTCCCTCCAGGCCTTCAAAAAAGAATTTTTAGAAGCAGCTTGCGTTCCCTTCAGTCTTCCTGCCCCAGAGCCTATCTACCTCCCTGCTCTCACCTACCTGACTCAGTCTGCGCTAGCTGTCCATTGCCATCAGTGGTAGATGTTTAACCATCACACGTGTTTTTCTTGGGGTTACAGCAGTTCAAGTGGTGTACAAGTTTTGCTTTTCTGTGTATGGGCTGCAATTAACACATTTTAGCTGTTTGAGAGTTTCATACAGTGAGATTGCTGTACTGTACCCATCAGTAGTTCAGTTTAGCAATATGCCCTGTGGTATTACACATCCTGGAGGCTTTATGGTTTGCTTTTAAGAAACAGTTGTTCCATCATGCTGGAATAGCATCGCTTTGGTGGTATACTCATGAAAGAGGTATACATGTGAAAAAATCATGTACAAAATGTACTGGGATGGCACTTGGGAGAAAAGAATACACTTCTAGCTCTGCGACTCAGCTCCATGGTATCCATTCCCTGCTTGACTCTCAATAATCCTGGTTACCTTCCCTTACAAAGCTCTGAAACTTGGTTAAAAAACACCACATAAGTCTCTTTACAGACTAAAGAAACTTCATTGAAGTTGTAATATGTCAGTTTTGTTACTGGTCACACATTAGTTCAGCTATTTACTGATAATACTTGCTCTGTGGAAGCTAAAGATTCTAAAATACATTCCAGTTATATGTGGGCTGATTGTTATTACTGAAAATATTTTTAAGAATTTGGGGTTCATGAAATATTCAGTTGAATTCAGTCCTAGATCCCATCTCTCTACATCATCATCCACTGTTACAGTTGCAATTCAGACATTGAAATACTGTAAGATCTAAAACTGGGCAATAAGAAAATTACATTGTTTGTGGGTGCTAATGGATTCTATTTTTGAAACCAGTTCTTTTTTTTGTTTGTTTTGTTAGTGTAGTAGCTGTAATTGTGAGTTAACACAATTGTGATTACCAGTTGTTTTTTTTTTTTTTTTTTTTTAACTGACACACGTGGCCCACGTTTGACCTAAATGCTGTACCCGTAAGGGTCATATGGATGTATAAATAGTAGCGATTGCTGAAGTTGTTAAAATTAATACTGTGTTGAAATCAAAGTTCAGACTGTCAGGTAAACAAACTGAGCCTATTCCAAATAAACTGGCGAATTTCAAAACTTTTTTGTATATTTTCTTACTTGAAATTGACAACTTTGCTATTGAGCCAACAACTGGAGCTGTATGGGCTGTGAACCTACATGGTGAATTTCAGTGCATAGCAAAGTATGAGAACATGAGTGATTGCTAGATGTGTTAAGTGCATACTGGAAAGATGGTGCATTTTTCCCCCCTTGGATTTTATGATGGCTTCATAATTTAGGTACTACAGATATGGTAAATTCCTGTGAAAACTGAACATTTGAAAAGATACTAATGGCATCCTTTTGTCAGTGAGATGAAAACAAGAGGCTGTTTTCCAGCTTTTTGGATGGAAAGGCAACTAAGTAAGGCTTCTACTGGTAGCTTTGGTCAATGATTAATTGAACTGATGAGATTCTTGCATGTTTTACTTAATTTTGCCTTCTTGTAAATCTGAGAAAAGCCAGAAACTTGATGTTTACAGTTTTTCTTATTAAGCTGTAACATTAGCAAAGCTTACTTGCCACACAAAATTTGTTCTGAGGTTTTCTGAAAGTACTTTGCTGCTTGTGAGAAGGGCAGTTACCTTTGAGAAATGTAAGTGAAAACATTCCTCTCACACTTTCCTTCTTTACATAACCACGTTGGCTTTACTTGAACATTGTGCTTTTCTCCTTTGTTTGCACTTGAATCTTTTAGACTTTGTTACCTTGTACTGATGTGCAAGAAAAGTGTGATTCGGTGGAAATGTGTTATACATTCTCTGCCTCCCTATGATTTATGCTAATGTAGAGATCATCTTTGCTGTCCCCAGGTTGTTTTTGCTATTCCATCTTCATTTTTCACTGGGGAAGGGCTGTGCAAAGAACTGGTTTACACTTTGCACTGAAAGGAATTCTATTGATGAAGTCTTAGAAAGTTTACTTCATGCTCCATCCTTAGGAGTTTTATCTTAAACTGTTAGGTATGCTGCTGTAATTGACAACAGCTGTTGCTGAGAATTGTGGAGGATAGACAGTTTCTAAGATAATCAGTTCCTAGTCCATTGGAGGCTTTGTTGATTAGCACGTGTAAGAGCATTTTAGATCAGGAGCCAGTGATGTCTGCTGAGTGCAAACGTGGTATGTTATCTAAACTGTTTGACTTAGGCTCTGCACTGCTCTGAAGCAAATAAGCTGTAGGTTTTGTGTGCTTTTTCTTCTGGCCCAGGAAAGGGCCCAAAGCAGTTAAGTCTGTAGTCTATAAAAACACACATGGTTGGGTGATCTGTGCTTGAGGAGGAGGAGGAGGAGGAGGACTGTTAAACATGATAGAAGGAGTTGCTTGACTGTGTTTGGTTGTTACGTTGGTGAGACTTGAACTCTGGTTTTGACCTCCAAAAGGTATAGCTGGTACCATTTCCAGCTTTTAGGAAGGTTGTTACTGTGATGTTTGTTTTATTTAAAAATGTTTCTGTCACTTAACCAAGTGACATTATTTTTCTGATGTTGCAACTTCTGTGATCTGTTGCTTTCACAAAAAGGACTTGAAAATAATGTAGTTTGAGGGCCCCCGTTATAATCTAGTGATTTCTGCTCTTTCTAATGACATTTAATAGAAAAAGGTGTGGTTTCTCTGAATCTTACCTGAATCCATGTGTGACAGTCCTTGAGGAGAAACAGTTGACTATATTTGTAACTGTGACAACAAGAGCTGAGCTGGCGCAGTTAAACTACATCCAGACCTTGGAGATGAACATTGAACATTTAACATTTATCTTGCATAAAAGGTGATGAGTTACCAAACAGAATAGAAATGGGTATTCTGCCTCTGTTAATTGTTAGATGTAGATTTCCCAAAAGCACTGACTCGTAACATGACCCGAAGTCTCTTTGGAATTAGTTTGAGAATACTAGGAAAAGTCAGGTGTTACTGATACTGAATTGAATACAGCAGAAATGAGACAGTACCATGGTGTTCTATTTAAAAACCCCTAACATTATCCTTCTGTACTATTTAATTTGGAGGGCTTTTTGTTCTCTTAATGGGCTGGCAAATCGTTATTTTAGGTTTATTAAAGACCATTACTACCATGCTACTAATTAATCTAGTTGTGTATGTGAAAAGTTCATGTGCTTTCTGGAGTTGACTTGCATTAAGTACTACATCTATCTTGATGCAACAGCATTTTACCTTAAATGTATTACAGCATCAGTTCTTATCTCAATGGGTTTGATTTCTGAACTTCTGGTGGGCTAAGCTTTTTTTTTTTATTTTTTAAAGTGTATCGAGATGCTGAGAATCTACCATTTACTTTTCTGGATGACTTGTTTCAGTGATTCATCTTTGCCACTATTTAAAAATAAGGCATGCAATTATTGTTTGAATACATTTGAATGCATCTGTCTTTCCTTAGTTCTTGTTATCTCATCTGAATTCTCTATCATATCAGACTGCCTTAAACTTGATTCGTCCCTTTGACACTGTGTTTTCACTCTTCTGCATGGTGGCAGTCCCTAGCATTTAAAGACACATACAGATTTTAAAATACATAGTTTTAAAAGAGCATCAAGAGATCAAAGATTTGCTGGGCTGACTACTCTAGGACTCTGAGATAAGTTTAACAAGTATGCTGATTTAAAATGTTTTTCTCACAATGTTTTTTAACATCTGATCTGGAACATCTGCTTAACAAATGAGTTGGAAGGAAAATCAATATAATGTGATACAATTATACCATTTTGAATCTTTCCAACTATAGAATGAAAGTATTTATTGACTATTTTTGATCTGTCCTAACAATTTTTAACACTTGTACCACCTCTGTCTAGTTATGGGCCTCTGTTCTTGTTGAGGTGGTGTTTGTTACCAACACCCTTTGTGGTGTCATGCTGGATATTTTGTGTCTCTGACTTTCTACACTCTGCAACAGTAGTTTATACTAATGACGATCCAGCCTCCCCTGTTCTTAGTTATTAATCCTGCTTATTTTTTTAATTTGCTTTTTTGATTTTTATTTAGTTGTTGAGGTTTTGAGAAACTAGGCTGAGCTGTAGCCAAAACTGTACAAGAGTCATCCTTTTGCTAGCTGTAGAGTTGCCTGACCAAAGATAAAAGCCATTAGGGATGTTTCTGTTTTCATGTTTTAAGATTTTTCTTCCCAATTAATTTTGTTCATAACACTTTTTTGCTTCTGAAATTTTGAAAATTCAGGAATATGAGCATTGTTGTGCGTTATATGTTTATATAAAACTCAGTAATCTCTATTTGGCTATGTAATTTGATCATGATCAGTAATTCTTAGGCTATGTCCAGTGTCTGGTAGCTATTATAATGGAATATATGATAATTCTTGTGGTTATGGTGGGTGCTGTTAGAAAACTGTTGCTAATAGTTTTTAAAAATGGATGTTTTTACTGTTGACAGCTTAAGATCCTGAGATACTAGGTTTCAGTATTAAAGACTTCAGTTTCACCTTTTTTCTTTCAGCACATTAAAAATAGGGCTTACCAAAAGAAAAAATCCTCCTGTTCTCTAGTTTGAGCTGATGTCTGTAACAGTCTTCTATTATCACCATCTTCTGAGTGAGCTGGTGTATTTAACCCTTAGGGCCACATACAGTCGGGATCCTTTGGTTCTGAATTATGAGGTAATGAATGTCTGAATGATGTTTCTTGAAACCTGGATTGTGCCTTCTTCATAATTAATGTTATTTTCATGTAGTCTCTGGGTTTTACACAAGTGGGCCTTTGGCCTTTTATTGTTGGGAAGAAGTATAGTTGTATGGTGCATGTGGAGAATAGACTTGAATTTAGGGGAGGGATAGAAACTTCTGAAAGTTTTAAAGAATATTTCTGGAACTGTAGAAGTACATTTTTGGCATTTAGACTTCACTGTAATGTTAGTGTAAGAATTGTGCTTGCTGTCAGATGAATTTTCATCCAGGCCATTGTTTTGTGACTTAGTGGCCAACACTAGATATTTTAAATGAAGTTACTTCATTTAAGAGTTACTGAAGTTACTTCCCAGTTGTGGATTAACTGCCATACCATGGAGCTCCTCAAATTCTTGTCAGTTTATAAGGGTTTTACAATGCTGACCCTGAGTTTTGTTAGACATAATAATTTTCTTGATAGGTAATTTTATATAGGTGGGTGTTTTCAATATCCATGATAATATGTAGTTATTTTACAAATTTTACAATGCTGCGTTTATAATCTACCTTCCAAGTGTCATGCTCAGCACTCTTTCCTCAATTTTTAAAGAGTAGCTTAATGCTCAGTCATTACTTGAGCAACACTGATAATCATTTCTTATCTGCTATGCTTTAGATGTGTCAACAAGCAGTTTGATTTGCCAGCATGCTGGCCATTTAGTTATATTTTTTAGCTTCATTTATTTCACATAGTGTTGATGAAGATGATTGTATTCTGGATCCTGATATTTTCCATTAACAGTGGTGGATGTGACCAGTGGTTCCTGCATCCAGTATTATGTGGATTAGCACGCTCTTTCCTCAACCCTCTTTTTTTTCCTACCTGTCATTGTTCAGAGTAATGAAACATTTATATCTGGTGAAAGATCTGTCTATATTTTACTGATTGAAGTCTGACAAGCTGCAGTGTAGTTATATTTTCAGATCTTCCCCAACAGATTCTCTTTCAAAATTAATATTATTCTCTTTAAAAGTTGCTAGTTTTTTTATCATCTCTGCTTTAAAAGTTTTTGTAAGTGTTCCCACTGACCTTTCCCATGTAAGTCGGACCTCTTTTAAAACTAGAGACTTTCAAGCCTTAGGTGGTATGTTTCATGTTTATTTCATTATCATGCTTATATCAGCATGTTTGCTTGCAGTATAAAACTGAATAAGAGGATCCAGTGTCAAGTTGATACTTTGATTTCTTGTACCTTGTTATTAACTAAACTTTATCTGGGTTATTCATGATTAATGTTTAGTAGTTTTGTAGAGCTTTTCATCTATAAATGAAAATAGCATTAATATATTTCAGTGAGAGGAAAGTGACTTAGTCAAGGCCAGACAACAACTCAAAGGAAAAGATTCACTAAATTCGGAATTTATTCTATCTCATCACTGCTAATACAGGAGTGCATTGTAAAATATTGAATAAATCTGAAATTTTAAATGTATTGGTTAAACGGGAGAAATGAAAAGTAATTTCAACATGTTAAATAGTAAGCAATGTAAAAAAAGTTTGATAAGTAGAGTGAAAGAGTAAACATAATAGAGAACCTGCTATATCTACTCTGAGCAAGATATAACTGACCTCAGCAACTTCAGAGGAGGACCACAAAGATGACACAGAGAACTGGAGCATCTCTGCTGTGAAGACGGGCTCAGAGGGTTGGGGCTGTTCTGCCTGGAGAGGAGAACACACCAGGGAGGCCTTAGAGCAGCTTTCCAGGACCCAAAGAGGGACTACAAGAAAGGTCAAGAAGGATTTTTTTACAAGGGTGTGCATTGAATGGGACAAGGAGTGATGGCTTCGAACTGCAGTAAGGTAGCTTTAGATTAGGTTAAAATTCTCTGTTGTGAGCATGGTGAGGCACTGGAGCAGGTTGCCTGGAGAACTTGTAGATGTTCCCTTCATGAATGTGTTCCACATCAGGCTGGGTGGGGCCCTGAGCAGCCTGGTCTAGTGAAAGGTGTCCATGCTCCGGGCTGGAGGGATTGATCTAGATGATCTTTAAGATCCTTTCCGACCCAAACCATTTCTGGGTTTCTGTGATACAAGGAGAATAGATCTAATGCTTATGGGACAAATGGAAGTAAACATTTAGTACACTTCTCTTAATGTATATCTGATAAGATACTTGATGATTGTGCTGGGAATGATAATGGCATTATTAATTTCTTTAGTGAGACGAGTGGCTCTCTGCTGATACTCATGTTTGTTTTGTATGTCCTGCTTCCTATAAAATGTACCTATGCTTTCAGAACAATGACTTGGGCACCTGCTGAATATACAGCCTGTTACTTTTGTTGGCACCATATACTTAAAAAATATGTGGGAGCTTTGCTTGTTTTTCGGTTATTCATGAGACAGTAGCATAGTGTTTTTCCTCCTTTGGGCCTGACTTATTTTGAGTTCACATCACTTACACTTAGGCCTATGATGCTAATAAATATACACATTTTGGGGAGAAGTTAATAAATTCAAATATGTAACTGGGCAATTTTTCTACATATCTATATAGTTTGGTTTGTTTTTTCGGACTAAACCTGGTGCTGCTTGTGCCAATACCTTTTACAGTTCATTATACCCCATAACCTTTATGTACAATGTGTTGAGCAGTCTAGGCTGATGGGACAAAGATTTGAACTCCTTTGAGCTGTAGATTTTCACTGTAGATTCACATTTGTATGTAAAACTTACACTGGTTGTTTCTGCCAGTTTCCGTGCTTCATGAAAATATGTAGCAGATAATTTTGAAGATATTCTTTTATTTTCAAGTATGCAAAAATCTGGATACCTGTAAATTTAATTTTTGTGGCTGATTGAAAGAACAGTGAGTGACTGCAAGCAGAGGAAAGTGCAACAGGCAGGAAGTTGCTGACTTCCTGTAATAAGAGGAAATTCATGTCCCAGTTAGTGGAAAGGTCTCTTCCAGATATGAGTGGAATATGTGCATCGTGCATAAAACACATTTAAAGCATTCAGTCAGAAGTTGGTGCTTGAGAAATAAAACCAAAGGAATCAAAAATCCATCATTTTAGATTGTTGAAATGTCTGCATTACAGTTAGGACTTGTTGAATTTTTTTTCAAGTGTACCTTTCAAAGGGAGCAGCCAGTGAGAATTAAATGAGACCATTTTATGAATAAGGGTAAATTTCACCTTTTGTTTGTGAATTTACTTCACAATTTTCTGGAGAAACACATCATTGTGATATGCCCTTTGAAATTTTATGTTGATACTTGGTGTATTACTTTAAGTAAGTTTGTTTCAGGCAGTTCTCTTTTAAAGCTAAAAATACATTTCTATATAGATTAGTAAAAAAAAAACTGTATAGGCAGTATAAATGCTGTGTACTTGGTCCCTTTCTTACGAGATTACCTTCTGTAGTCAGGATCAATTTCACTTAGTAGACGGCTATTTTGATTTTTGGATTTACACTATAGTCTCAACTCTCACTCATTATGCTTCCCAAGAGTTTTGATTTGCAGATTGCTTGATTTAGGTGCAAGGTGATAGTTGAGGCTCCACTGCAAGTCAAGGAATTGGAAAGAGATTTTAAGGGATAGATGGAATGAGATATGCCTGAGGTAGGATGTGCCTGCTGCATTTTCAGTTGATTGCCAGTTGCTTGTGGTCGCTTTCATACTACATATTTTTCAGAAATATGTATGGACACGAGCAGCTTGCTGATTGCTTTTGGTTCCCACTTTTGACCACTGAAGTTGATGGCTGATTTGACACACCTTCAAGATAGAGTGTCAAACTTCCATCTGCATAGATGGAAAAGCTGCCCAGTCTTTTGTCTCTTACAACTTTTATCTTGAGCCTTAAGTATGTTATTTGGGGTGAAGTGTGGGGAATTAAGTGCCTGAGAAGAAATGAAGCATGTATTAGACAGATACGAGTTAATGTTAATTCTTAATAGCTATAGATTATGATGATGATGTCAGACATCTATTTGGTGCAGACATGCTGTCTTTACCCAAAAATTCAGAATCAGTTTATCACAAGTTTCAGTTCTTACAAAACTGAGTGGGGAGGAGCAAAGGACAGCAGCTGCTGTCACTGAACATAGAGCTCCACTTTGACATTTTGCACAGCTGGGATGGATTGAGGTACACATACAGAATGAACAAGTGGCACTGTCAGCTGTTGCAAATCCTGCTAAGATGCTATGTTATTTTATTGCACTCCTGTGCACTCTGAAGCCTCAGTGACTGGAGAAAGTCCTAACTTGGTTTTTGTTATGTTAAACACTTTTGTTCTGGTCTTTAGCAATTTTTTTTATAAACTGTCAAAATTCTTGTATATTAGATGAAAAATACATAGTTCTCCCTATAAGTCAATATTCAAGTATTCTAAAGTGACATGTGCCAGGAATTAGAGTGTTAGAACTGTTGCTGTTTCATTGCTGTTGGGGGAGACTAAATTTTTACATTAATTTACCGTAATAGTGTATGATCAGTCGTGTTTATAATTTCCAGTGTGAGTAGTTTTATCTGAGAAGAGGGCAAATGTGGGCTGAGTGAACATCATTTTACTACTTGTAACATCTTAACATCTTACCAAGATTGGGATAAAAGTGTATTGTTAGGTTCAGGCTATAATTTTTGTATATTGACTGGAGTGCTTAATCTTGTAGAGCTGCTGTTAATTATCATTTAGTCCCTAAACATGTTAGATACTTCCTAATATAGTCACTCTTTTACCAGTGTTTTGAATTAGCTTTCAGTAATACTTGGGGTAATCTTGCATTTTCTGTTATGCTCAAAATCTTCAGACTCATCCTGTCCTCCTCCAGAAGTAATGGATCAGCCTAGGTCAGGCCAAGGACTTAAATCAGTGGGTTTAAGAGGAAAACCTTCGATATAAAGCTTAATAACAGACCTTTTTTTTTTTTTTTTTTTAAGCAAAGAGCATTTATCATTGATCCCTCTTTCCTTTTGCAGTTCTACTTTGCCCTAATGCTTGCAGCTGTGGACTTTCATAGGCATGAAAGAAGCTAGCATTCTTTTAAGTTTCCACCTTCTGGAAACATGGAATAAAATCATATCCAATGACACAGAAAGTGTGTCGACTGGTCATTACTGTTTTTTGTTTTGTTTTTTTACAGAGTATGTGTCAACATTTTGTTTGCTTGATTTTTGTGCATGTCAAGCACATGCTTCTGTGTTTGCAAGCCATGAGGAGATGCAGCTGCAACAGAAATAATTGTAGGGTGGTGTTGTGGTTTAACCACAGTAGACAGCTCAGCGCCACATAACTGCTCACTAGAAAAGAGATGCGGGCAAGGAAGAGCAAATACACTACAAATAAGGATACAGCATCAGGTATTGAAGTAGACTGTACTGGCCCACTGTATTTGTAGTAGTAGTGGAAGACAGGCTTCTAAAGGGGTTTTTATTCGTCTTGTCTTCCATTATTTTATGATGGTATGCAATGATAAAGATGCAAACAAGAAGACAAATGTAAAATTGCTGATGAGAAGGTTGATCATTCAAGAGGACTGTCTTTACATTTACTGAAAACTTTGGCAACCAGTGAGCTGAGCATTTTAGAGACTCTGCACTGCATGGGTTGACTGGGAGGCGAGTTGAATCTCATGAGTAAGTGGGAAAAATGAGAATCTTTGATGTATAGGCAGGTTGACTCTTACATGTATAGGTCTTATACAAAAGAAGAACAATGAAGTTTCAGATGAGATCTGAATATATTGGAAAATGAAGAGGAGCTGATGTAGACCTTATTTTGAACCTGAGTGGTAAAAATGGTGACAGAGATGTATTTGATAGTGAGAGGGAAAAGTGGTCAAGGATTTCTCATTTGTCTCAAACATTCAATTTACTTTAGAAAGAAATATATCTGTAGCAGTGCATTACATTAAGCTGACACTCTTTCTGATGTACTATTTCGTCTAAAAAAAACCCAACTACTCCAGAAAGTCTCCAAATTGCTAATATGGTATTTCAGCTAATGTTTCTTACTCGCCCCGACCAGACAACTCTCAAAATTACTATTCAGGTTAACTTCAGAGTAAGTGAAGGTTGGGTAGCAGTTTCATTTTTTCAATGTGAAAGAAGTTATCTTTCAAAGTCCGGAGTTACATTTTGCAATGATCCCATCATTGCAATGTATCCTGAACTGACAGCGATAAATTAACTGACATTTCACTTGAGACTAATTCCTGTCTACAGTTAAGAATTTTGCTTGGTGAAATGTTATGGCCATGTCAATTTATTTTTGTTCATTTTGCTTAGTTTTGAAGGAACTGAAACCAGTGTCAATTCCAGAATTTTATTTTAGTAGCTAGTAATGGGTTTGTCATGATTCATTGCTATGTCTGTTTATAACATCCACTGGATACTGTGACTTTCCATGTAGTCCCTCTTGATATACTAACTGCTTTTCCATAACTTGAGATACATTTCTGTAGTTTCACTAAATTAACTGAATGTTTCAAAGTATTTTTACTTTCATGTGACATTCGCCTTTTTCTGAGGCTGAGGCCTCAGAAACTGTCAATTCCTCTCAAAGTCCCTGCCACCGTTGTGATAGTGACTTGAAGTCACATGTAAAAGACGACAGTGAAGTGAAAACGAAATGCAAGTAGACTTTCTAATTGCCTGTACAAGTAAACAAATGAAAAAAAAAAAAAAATGTAAGTGGTATCTGTCTTCTTGCATAAGTGGGAGATGGTTTCTCTTCCATGCTGGACATTTGCTTTTGTATCTTCCTTTCAAAGCTCTAGCTGTGCCATCCATCGTCTTCAGTGTTTCTGAAGTGGACTGTCTTAGAGCAAGAGCTCGAAGTTCAACACCCTGCTGTAACCTCTGTTGTCTATGACA
Organism: Hypocryptadius cinnamomeus; assembly: GCA_013400635.1. NCBI lineage: Eukaryota > Metazoa > Chordata > Aves > Passeriformes > Zosteropidae > Hypocryptadius > Hypocryptadius cinnamomeus. Next base: position 12,942 of record VYZP01066365.1, on the reverse strand, counting down.
GCTGGTCACAGATCATCTGACTGCCCTGAACTGTGCTAGGCATTACTGCATCCATGGGCATGTATAAATTACAGCAGTCCGAGAAAGACTAGTTATTTTATTAATACAGTGATAAAAGCAAAAAACTAAACAAAGAAACCTGCAAACTTCCTGTATCCTAAGCTGACCTGGTCTCTTGAGGAGAGTTGCTTTGTGACCTCTCAAGTTTAAAAGGTCTGAAATGGAGTTTAGCTGCCCCTTATTAGTGATGCAGCTCCATCTTGATGGTGTGGAATTGCTCTAAGTCTAGAGGGAATGACAATGATAAAGCGAGATTGAAGCTGAATTTTTGTTTCCCTCTGCCCATTTTAACCTTAATTTGAAATGCCTTTCTGCAGAAGTAGGACAAATTTTTTGTAACCGTGAGAGGCTCCTCAGTGTCTGTCCCATTGTACGTGTTGTGATCCCACCAAATGACATTTGGCAGGAAATCTAAAAGGAAATGTGTGTCACCAAGTATAAGCAAATAAACCGCAATACTGTACTAGGTTGGAATAGATACATCTGTATTTAGTCCCAGTCTCTTGAATGCACAATGGAAGTCTTAGACTCAACATGGCTTAAAACAATCACCTTCACTTTGTTCAGTTGGATGTCCTCTGATTGTGTTCTGCCCAAAACTGAATTCTCTTTTTGCTTTGATTTTTTCATTATACGCTTTTTAATGTTCAGTAGGGCTGGTATAAGACCAATTGGTAATGTGTTGCTGACTAAGAAAAATGTTTTTCAGTCATTAATTGAAATAGTCATACATGTACTTATGCATATTTGACCACTCAGCTGTGGTGGATCTTATGTCAGTCAATCTGTCTTGCTTATGACAGTTCATGAAATGTATTTCAAGTACTGCCTGTTCTCTTAATTCTCTTGAGAACTAAAAAAAAGAGAAGTTGTTTATTTTTTCATTTACATTTCTTTTCATTTACATCTCTTTCATAAAGCCATGGTAGGTGCTGCGAGATTTTCAATATTTAGTCAGTATAAGAGGTTCTGTGCATACATATAAGCATTTTAGAATTCCATATCAGATATGTAAACCTTATCTGTATGCATACTATTATAAGCAAATTATGTCTTTGCTTTCGATGAATCTTGATCTTAAGAAGGTGTCTGGAGCATTCAGGCCAGAAAACTGCTGCCATTCCTAAGCAGCATAGAAATGTACATGGGAAAAAAAAAGCCAAGAATCACTGTTCTGTTCACCATATGGGCTTTCTTTACCTACACTGGTACTGTTGCCGTAGGTAAATAGGAATTTCCTACAGTCCTGTAGTTGGACTGCAGTTATTATCAGGAGAAGGTTCTTCACCCAGAGGGTGGTTGAACACTGGAACAGGCTCCCCAGGGAAGTGGTCACAGCACCAAGCCTGACAGCATTCAGGAAGTTTTTGGACAGCACATGGTGTGATTCTTGGTGTGTCCTATGCAGGGCCAGGAACTGGACTCAGTGATCCATGTGGGTCCCTTCCAAATCAATATATTGTATAGTTCTGTGATTCTAAACTAAAGTCTGCTTATTAGGCATTGCTAACCTCAGTGACTGATTTGTGGGTAAAGGCACTGTTATGGCAGCTGGTTCTGTATTACAGCTAATGAAATGGTCCTTTCTTAGATTTGAACTGTGAAAACACAACAAAGTTTTGAAATTCACGGAAGTAAATTAGACCTGCATTTATTAAGAACTTTGTATCTTAGTTTTAGTTCTACATCTTACTCACTTGATCAGGTTTACAATCAGTGAAGTGGGAATTTTTGTTCAAGGAGTCTCTAGTTCAGTATATGGAATAAAGGAGGATGAATGAATAACTAGGGCTTTGAATGGTTACTGACTAATAATTAAACACATAGCTATCTTGATAATTCTTGAATGATGTAAACTTCATAGTCTTGTCATGTGTCTAGTAGATAGAGATGCAGCAGATCTATTTTTTTCTTTTTAAGGTCATGTGAAATTTGTAGTCAGAGTAGAACTCTTGACCCTTTAGATAATCCCGTATAATAAAAAATACTAAATTCACATTACATTTTCTAATGCATTTATGTATTTTACATTAGTAAAAGTATAGAAGTTTGATAAAATATAAGATATAAGAATTACATGGGCATTATTCTTGCTGTTTATGGTTGACTTGGCTTTGTGTTTAGATTTTGGATTTTAACTGATCTCATTAGGTGAGCTATTTTCTTTTTATAGTGAGAATTGTTTGTATTGTGTGTGCAAATTTAAGGTTAAAAAGTGTAAATTTAGGGTATTTGTCTTGAATGCCATCACATGGCATGTATGGGACAACCTCATGATCAGACCCAGCCAGTATGTGTTTGTGAAAAGGCAAGTCGTATTTGACCAACCTGATCTCTCTTTATGACAAGGTGACCTGCTTACTGGATGAGGGAAAGGCTGTGGATGTTGTCTGCCTAGACTTTAGGCCTTTGTCATTGTTTCCCACAGCATTCTCCTGGAGAAAGTGGCTGCTCGTGGCTTGGGTAGGCTTCACTGGGTAAAAATGGTCTGGCTGGCCAGACCCAGAGAGTGGTGATGAATGAAGTTACATTCAGCTGGTGACAGATCACAGTGGTGTCCCCAGAGCTGAGTAGTGGGACAAGCCCTGTTTAATACCTTTATCGAGGGTATGGATGAGGGGATGGAGTACACCCTCAGTAAGTTTGCAGCTGACACCATGTTGGGCAGAAGTGTTGATCTGCTGGAGGATGGGAAGGCTCTGCAGAAGGATCTTGACCGGCTGGGTCTGTGGGCTGGGGCCAATGGTCTGAGGTTCAACAGGGCCAAGTGCCATGTCCTGCCATTGAGTCACATCATCCCCAGGCAGTGCTGCAGGCTGGGGCAGAGTGGCTGGGAAGCTGCCTGGAGGAAAAGAACCCGAGGATGCTGGTTTGCAGCAGCTGAACATGAGCCAGTGTGTGCCCTGGTGGCCAAAAAGGCCACTGGCATCCTGGCCTGTATCAGCAGTAGTGTGGCCAGCAGGACCAGGTCAGTGATTGTCCCCCTGTACTTGGCACTGGTGAGGGCACACCTCGAATCCAGTGTTCAAGAAACACGTTGAGGTCTGGAGTAAGTCCAGAGAAGGACAGTGAAGCTGGTGAAAGGTCTGGAGTGCATGAGGAGTGGCTGAGGGAGCTGGGGTGGTTTAGCCTCTAGGAAAGGAGGCTCAGGAGAGCCTTATTGCTCTCTACAAATCCCTGAAAGGAGGTTGTGTGCAGGGGGTTAGTCTCTTCTCCAGGTAACGAGTGATGGGACAAGAGGAGACACCCTCCAGTTGTGTTGGGGAAAGTTTAGATTAGGTTTTAGGAAAAATGTATTCACCAAAAGATTTGTGAAGCACTGAAATAGGCTCCCAAGGGAAATGGTTGGGTCACCATCCCTGGCGTATTTAAAAGATGCGTGGATGTGGCACTTGGGAACATGGTAGGCTTGGCAGTGTTAATGGTTGCATTTGATGCTCTTAAAGGTCTTTTCCAACCTAAAAATTCTATTCTGTTGAAATGAAATGTTTGTAATGGCAAGCATTCTGGATAGGTGGCCTAAGCCATCTTTTTCTGGCAAGCATATGATGTCATGAAATTATTTTACTGTGAAGTATTGAGTAGCATGCTGTATACTACTGTAAACAGCTTTACTGGTGGGACAGAGAATCACTTCAGCAAATTATTGTTAAAACCTTTTTACTTCTTCACATTATATATCACAGTATATATTCTTGTCTGTTTCTGTCATTTTAGAGGAATTGTGTTGTCTTGCTCCGCTGTTCTGAAGGCATTTGTCTCTGTTACCACAATTAATTGTTTAGGGGGTCAGAGGAAATATCTGTTGGTTGCTTGCATGGTTTTGCTCCATGCCAAGCAGTACGCTTGTTATCATTATGAATTCTTACGTAAAATGGATAATAAAGTGCTGGTACAGCTAAGTGAAATAATTCATTAGTTTCCAGATGCCTACTAAGCACTTAGTTCCTGAAGTCAAATATTGGGGTCCTGAGCTTCTGGATGCTTAAGATTTGTTCCAGGAAGACAAAATTGATTTGTACTTGTAAGTCCTGAGATGTTGATGTCAGTGATGGAAAGACCTGCAGCTAAACAAACTTGAACTGACCAATATAGTTATAATCAAGATAAATTTACTGGAGGTGAGAGGTAGGAGACGACATTGTGCAGCAATCGGTTAAATTAAACTATTGTCTGTGCAGTGTTTCTGGCTCTGATTCCAATCATTAACTTAATTTCTGCTGTTACTCTTCTGTGGGGCTTACGATGTCTGCAGTATGTAAAAATTAGTTTCCTTTGTATGGGTTAAAATTTTACTTCAAATAAATTTATGTCTAAAATTAGAAAGTAAACATTGATTAATCTGATTTTTAATGAGTAGCAGCAGAAATCTTAATAAATATGCTATAAAATTACACTGGAACATACATTGAGAGGCATTTAGTGAATGTAGACTTTTTAAAAAAGGAATGAGAAGACTTACATAAGATATAGGTGGTCATCCTGAGAATCAGGAGTTCGGGAAGGATAACTAAGAATCACTTCTGAACAATAAACACAGTATTTTCAATTACCTTTATTTAAATTAAAAGCATAAAATCATGTGTCTTAAGGCTGTTAGTATTTAAATGGGATGAATTTTTGATTCTGATCTGTGTCAGTGAAGTGTTTTATCTTGAAGTCTTGTGGGTAGCACTCCAATTTTCATGTGACTAGTAAAATAGGGATACTCTGGAATTTAGTCAGTGAACAAATACAAATTATTGTTCAGATTTAGATAGTGAAAGAAAATGTGGGTTGAAAGCTGGTTAAAAATTTGAGAGTATCTATTATTAAGAAGTATTGATACTGGAATTTAGGTGAGAAGAAAAAATAAGATCAGTCAGGAAAACTAGTCCTGTGGTTGCTTATGGGCCTGGGTCATATACATTTGCCTTGCTAATGCTTTTTTAGTGTGATTAAAAACTTCCAGAGCTCATGACATCAAAAAATTCATTGTGTGGAAAAAACTAAAACATTCCTTACTGTTGGCTTCAGTGTTATGTTTGGCTTTGAAGAAACTGACTTGTTTTACAGTTTCAGTCAAAGATCAACGCAATCATTTGAGCCTTGACTTTCTCTTCCAGGAGTCTGACAGAGCTGGCGGCATTTTCGTCTGTCAGGCTTTTGTTGTTTAAAATCAACTCTTTGACTCACTGACACTGTAATGAGGAGTAAACAAGCCCTATTTCTTTGCAACAATTTGTAGTATGTTTTTAGTGGATTCTGAATTTAGCAGTGCTGGTTTAACAGTTGTTAAATCGTGCAACTGCAGTAAACTTCTTTACTAGTGGTAATAATTGAGTTGAGAAAATTAGTTTCACAGCCCCCTGTGGAGGGGTTTCTCTTTGGTCCTGGTATTGTTGGCTTTGGCCCTCCACTGCTCCCTGTCTGCTTGCTTCAGAATGCCATCTTCCCAGCTCTCCTCTTGCATTTAACCACTGCTTTGTGGTCACAGGATTTCAAATGTCCTGCTTGGCCTTTTGTCCCAGTGATAAATGTTTTAGATAATTGCAGGACCACATGTGCTTCTGATCAACTACATGAATGAATGTTCTAACATATAGGGCTTAAAAATATGTCTGAGAGTAGGTACTCAAGTGTAGTAGTACAATTTAGAGGATATGGTGTTGCTGAGAAGTAGAGGTTTAAATTTAATGTAATTTCTGTAATTAGAGAATGCAACAGTGATGTCCCTTAAAATCAAGTTAAGAGTCAACATTTACAAGTAATGATCCTATCTAGCAGGTATATAAATATCTGAAGCCTTCTGGATATCTTATGTTAAAAAGAAGACAGGAGTTTGTGTCTTGGAGAACCTACAATAAAAATAAACTTAAAAAGCGAAAATCATTTAATTCAAGATTCCATTGATTTTGTTTTGTGTTCCAACCAAAGAAGTGTTATTTTTGTTTACTTCTTGGTGGTTGGTTGCTGTCTATTCAGCATGCAACTTATTCTTTGTTGATGATATTTTCAGCAAATCTGAAGGTTATGAGAATCAGGTAGCAAGGGTTAAAGGAAAGTTATGTTGGCATAATTATTTAAGGAAAATTGACTCTTGTATTCCACATTCCATGTGGGGTGAGTTAAGCATTTTTTTCCATAATTTTTCAGTCTTTTTATACAGTCACCAATTAATGTTAAAATCTGTCACCAACAAATTGTGTATTCAGAGTATGGAACAGGTTACCTGTTTATTTATCTGGAAAATAATGTAGTTACCCTTCACTGGGATTTTGTTGTAAAGTTTTAGATAAGGAAGTAATAATCTCTTTGGGATGAGGAAAAGAAAAACCTTCTTCCATGCATCCCAAGGTTAATATATTGAAGTTGGTCTGAAGTAAATTAACCATGTATGTTCCTTGATTTGAGGTTAAGAATTCACACAAATATAAGTTTTTCACTCAGTGAACAAAAAGGCAGGGAGGGAAAAAAATCTCAGATATTTTGAAAACACTAAGTCAAGGAAACTCTTCCATGAGGGAATGTTGCCATTGCCAGCACTTCGGTATTTTTGACTACTCCCTCAGTTGCTAGAGCAGTTGCATTGGTCATGGGAGATCAGGTTCAATGAAGTCCTTTTTCACCAGAGTTATCTTGTAACTTTTACTTCTAGATTGCTGCTGGACATTTTGGGTATGACTTGCTCATAGTCTCTTGTCTTCCCATTGTGGAAGTTAGAAATTCACCAAGACTGAAAATGGAATTCAGGGTACCTACTAATAGGTAAATATCGTAATTGTGAGAGAGAAGATTAACTTTTAGCATTTCCCCGACAGTGTGCATTTTTATCTGCAGTGAGGCAGAGATAAGAGAGTGCAAATGGCTGCTCTCAGTCAGTGAAGGGATTGGCTTCTCCCCTTTTCATCAGTCTTCAAACCAGTCCACCGTAGTACAAAGCAGGTACTACTTATTTTCGTCATGAGGTTCTTTTTGGTTGCAAACTGCCTTTACAGATTGAATAAGAGGTATGATCATTGCCAAACTGATCAAACTGGAGACTAACAAAAGGTGCAGCTCATATAGTTAATTTTCTGTTCCCCTGTTAGCTGTAACTATAGGAGAGTGTTAACTCTGTTGAATTGAATTAGCTTTAAAAGGCATTGGTGCAAGTATGTTTTATTAGTCATCAGTTGGTACAGCTGGTGAAGGTTCTATAAAGAAAATAATGAGGGTCCTGAGTTAGAGGTAGCACAATGAGAAACTTTTAATTTAGTTGGAAACTTTTATTTTGTTGTTTTGGGGTCATATTGGCACCTGAAATATCTGATCTGTAGTGCCTAAAGATGAAAGAAATTCTTCCCCTGTAGAAATTACATACACAGTTGCTATTGGAAGCATTTTATGCACTTCCAATCTAACATTTGGAGTTATTTTCTTCTATATTATAAGAACTTACATTCTGTATCTCATTACATTGATGAAGTCCTAACCCTCGCTTAAATATTTCCAACAAACAGTTAGAAAAGAGGTGGGTGCAATATTTTTACATCATGCAAAATACTGATTTGTCTTAATGAGAGATTTAGTTAAAGGAATGTAAACAGTGAATGTGTACAAAATATATCAACGGTCTACATAAAACAACAAAAACTGATTTTTGGATATTCAGATTTAGTTCAAATATAACATTTAATGCAGGCATAATGACCTTTTAAAGTCAGTAGTTAATGTTTTCATAATAATATTAATTCTGTCTCTTTTCAAGTACTTTTTGTAGAATGGTATACTGCTATGTAATTTATTACCTATAGGATTCCCCCTAATAGACATTATCTTGAAAATATTATGAATTTTTCACACTTGTCTTTTCCAATGTCCTTTGTGTTTAGATTGTCCAAAAAAAAAAAAAAAAACAAACCCAAAAAACCAAAGAAGAAAGAAAAAACAAAAAGGCAAGGGATTTCATTTTTCCTACTTCATACCAGTTCAGGCACCTTGTCTTCTTGAGCAATATTACCACTGATTTAAATGTTGACATTTAAATTTTTGTTGGTTGAATCTTTCCTTGTCTTTACTGTTTTATAATATGCTGAAAAAATTATAGCATTTTTAAAAATTAGTCAATTTTTTCAGATAAAATTGGCATTCATCAGCCTTCTAATTCATATGAGTATTTTAGAAGACATAGCAGTGTCTGACATTTGCTTTTGTGTTTTGCAGACCAGCTTTTTCTACCCTTTTATATTTTAAAGTGAAGCCCTGATTTTTATTTCATTAATAGCCTCTTATACTATAAATCTAATCTGTTTTGGGATTTGAGTTAAAAAACTGCTCCTGATCTCATCTTAGTGGATAAACCAACTACTTTACAGAGTGTTTGCTAACAGAGGTAGCTGTTTTATTGATGAATGTAAAAAAAGCATATAGTCCAGTGCTTTGTTCCATTCCTCTAATTTATGACACTAGTAATAATAGATGATGAATGAGATATCCAGAACATTAATAAATTATCTGAAGATGTGTACTAAATCAAAGAGGAGGAGACTAAGAAATAATCTCATATAATGCCTCCAAGAAAAGTAAGCTAATTCCAGAGTCATTTATTCAGCAATATGCAAAAACCCTGAGAAATTTGTTGAAATTGAACTGCTATAGTTAGTATGAGATTAATATAACTCAGCATTTCAAATGCGCTATTATAGACATTTGGATCGCCAGTTTCAGGTGGCAAGAGATGTAAAACTTACAGACTAAAATCACTCTTAAATGTTTAAGTTAAAACGTTGAATTTAAGCATGTTTAAAATAAAACCCAGCAATTTTGCCCTATAGTGATGATACTTCCATCTTCTTCCCTAAATTCATGTATCCACTAACAGGACTGAAATTTGCAGCAGTTTTCTGCTGCGGTTTGCATTTGGTAACTTGATGATTCTGTGTAAAATAGTTACTTGTTCAAAGAGAAGCTGTGCAGCCTTTCATTTCACTTAGCAGTGGAGTTTCTATGTTTGTCCATTTGGGTGCCACAAGGCATAGTTCTCCTGGTGACACTGGGAGTCTCCAAAGGAGTCTTCATGTCAGAAGAGGCATTTGGCCACTTTTGCAGTGTTCATGTGCCACTTTGTTATAGACAGGCAGCATCCAGGTAGTGGGCTGGTTTTATGCAAGCAAACTAATGTCATTCTCATTAATCTATTTCTTAATGTTATCAAGTCCATTGTCATTCAGTCACCATGATAAAATAGAGTGACATTTAGGGAGGGCAAGTATTGGTGGAAATGAAACATCTTGGAGGTGGTATAATGTTTTCTGTTACACAAATTGACACTTAGAGTTTTTATGAACATGATTTTTATCACATCTAGATAGCCTGTGTGTAGACTTAGATGAATTTGTCATCAAAATGATCAATATTTTCTTTTGTCCTCTCTCTCTTCCCATTTTTTGCTATTTTTCCTTCCATGCCTTGCACCTTTGGTGGAGTTCATATGGCTGTACAGAACTGATGCAGCTGATTGAGAATATATTTTTTCTTTATTGAGGTTGTACAGTGAGTTTCAAAGTAGTTAAATGTTTTTGGTATGAAGTTAACAAAACATCCTAAAGACTATACTTTCTATGTCAAGGACAATGGAAGACTCTTATCCCTGATGATTTTTGATCAAATCTGATCAAATCTGATCACCTGTGGATACAGGTAACTAAACTTAGCTGCTATTTGTATTCAATGTACCCATTTTCATGATTATTTCTTCTGTGTGAAATAGGGCCAGAGGACACATTACTGTGCAACAGGGGCAGTACAATAAGTGGTTTTCTGTATTTCATGGATTCATCTTCATGTTTGTGACTAAGATTATGTGTAGACTGTTGGATACTAAGCCACTCATACTGAACTTCTGGATTTTTTTCTCCCAGCTGTCCCTGTCAAAATCCCCTTAATAGTCTCAGTGATCCAAAGTGTCTGGATGGTGGCTTGCAATCCCTGAACTCATGTTTGTCTTAGAAGTGGACATTTTTTAGGTACACTATTTTCTCGTTTCTCAGAATGTGTTTTATTGGTCTTCTTTCTACATACAGCCTTAATTTAACCTTTAACTGTGGAATTTATTGTAGTTGCAATTCTTCATATAAAAGTTGTCATCAGAAAGTATCACCAATTACTTTCTATTTTTTGTTTCCTCTCAGTTTTTAATAAATACAATGAATATTGTTAATCATATGCTACTTCTATTCATCAGTCTTCAAGATGAGCAATTAACATACTGTTTAAAAATAGTGAGTACTAAACAGTATTTTCTTTTGTTTGTACTTTAATCTAGGTTCAGGCATCTTGTGAAAATGTTTATATAAATTGTAACTTAAGTGAATCACAGAATCCAAGAATATTCTGTTTTGGAAGTGACCCTCAGAGATCATCAGGTCCAACTCCCAGCTCTGCACAGTACAGCCCTGAGAGTCATCATGTACCTAAGAGGGTTGTCCTAATGCTTCTTGAACTCTGTCAGGCTTAATGCTGTGACCACTTCCCTGAGGAGCCTGTTCCAATGCCCAGCCACCCCCTGGGTGAAGAACCTTTTCCAAATATCCAACCTAAACCTCTCCTGACACAATTCCAGGCCATTCCCTTGGGTCCTGTCATTGTTCCCCACAGGGAAGAGATCAGTGCCTGCTTCTCCACTTCCCCTCACAAGGAGGTTGTAACTGCAGGTCCTCCCTCAGTCTCCTCCAGGCTGAACAACCCAAGTGACCTCAGCTGCTCTTTGTATGCTCTCCCCTCGAGACCCTGCATCCTCCTTGTGGCCCTGTGCACTCTCTAATAGCTTTGTATCTTTCTTCTGTTGTGGTGCCCAGAACTCCACACAGTATTCAAGATGAGGCCATCCCAGTGCAGAGCAGAGCAGGACAATCCCCTCCCTTTCCCAGCTGGCAGTGCTATGCCTGGATGCACCCCAGGACACGGTTCACCCTCCTGGCTGCCAGGGCACTGCTGATTTGTATTCAATTCACCACTGGCCAGGACCCCCAGTCCTTTTCCACAGGGCTGCTGTCCAGCTTCTCATTCCCCAGTCTGTCCATACCTCCAGGGTTGCCCTGTCCCAGCTGCAGGTTCCAGCATTTGCCCTTGTAAATTGTCATACAGCTGGTGATTGCTGAGCCCATTCATTTGCTAAGAAGGGTCTGCAAGGCCTCTCTGCTGTTGAAGGAGTCAAGAACTCCTCCCAATTCCGTATTATCAGCAAGCTCAGTATGCCTTTGAGTCCTGCATCCAAATAATTAATGAAAACACTGAAGAGCACTGGCCTAAAATGGAGCCCTGCAGAACCCCACTAGTGACTGATTGGCAGCTTGGTGTAACCCCATTTACTGTAATGTAAATGAATGTGCCATATTTATTAGTCAGATTAGGACTTCTTTGGCTCAGTCAGCCCATATGTAATGCAGTTGTTAAATTTTACTTGTTTTTCTAAGTAGCTGACATGACCAGGCTTGTAATTCGTAACAAAGGCTCAAAGAGAAGTGGGGAGAGAAAACATTTATAGAAACTAGGGATTATATCTATTTTCTAAGTTTATTAGATATTTACATGTCAAATATATATGTAGATTTTATTAGCATATTTTTCTTGTATTTCCCACTATTTTCTTCTGGCTGTTTATATTGGAGTTTCACATATACATATAGGATCGTTGCTTCACCTTTCCATTTATCTTAAGGTCTGCCTCAGCTACAAAAGTATAAACCTTACAGTTAGCCACCTTAAGGTGGTTAACTCATAGCACTGAATAGTAGAAGAGACACCAGGGTCTTTCTGCACTTATATCTGTGGTGTTCAAATGGGGTTAGTGATTATAGTAGAATGTATTTCCTCTTTCTGCAGACCTGCAGACTTTCTCACTATGTTCAGAATTAAAACCAAGATCTTTTGAAGGCCAAGAAGTTGTTTCCCAGTAAGGGAAAGATTGAAGAGAATTTATTTGCCTTATTGGTATTTGTCATGTTGGCAAACCTTAGTTTAAGGAAAACAGCTATTAAGTAAGCAACAGAATCCCATCATATATTCACTAATTTTCTCATTATGTTCAGTGTGAAATCAAGACTTTAAATATCAGAGAAGTCCATTAAAGAGTGTTTTAGGGGTTAAGGTGCTTATTCATGGTTGTGCAATGTGACTTTGAGTTTCTTCTGTTCTTGGTCCATTGCAAGAACTTGAATAAGCATTCTGTGTCTACATGAGTGTGCTAGTGTCTCTTTTTGGATGTCACAGAATCTCATCATGAATAAATCTCACTTGAAATTAATTGGAGCTACCAGACAAAAAGAGAATAGTAGCAGAACTTGAAGTGTAGTAAGCTCATCTGAATAAAAGCTGGATAGCCTCTGCACCTCATTCAGTTATTTGTAGAAAATTGAAAGATTCTGCATTTTGCAGAAATTAAAATATCTATATTGGTATTAAAATATGCTGAGAAAGGGATCCAACAGCTCTTGCTTTATCAAAATTGGTACATGATCAGTTAGTACAACAGCAATTAAGGCCTAA
>VYZP01066364.1:20745-51100 GCA_013400635.1 Hypocryptadius cinnamomeus | reverse complement strand
TTACCTAGTTTTTCTTATTGGAGTTCCTAAATGTGTACTAAAATTTGTAACTGTGGTGCAGGTATGCTGATGGTAAATTGAAATCAAGTTTGCTTTTTTCAGTCTCTCTTTCAAAATATTATAGACCATAAATTGAAAACTTGTTTTCCCTGTTATCTTCTATGCCTGCTGGGATCTATTCTGCAAGAGTCAAATGATGCAATTTAAGAAGACAGGCAAAATATAATGGGAAGTTGGTCTCCAATTCTAAGAAAAATAATCCTTAAAACATTTTACACTATTTACTGTGCTCTGATATTGAGGTGGAAGTTTATTTCCCCTTGCATTGGCTCCAGTGAAATGCTAAATGCTCTCGATGAATGAAAACTTGAAAAAAAAAAAAGAAATATTCAGCTCTAACAGCAGAGAATAAAATTATGCAGAGGTGATAAATCAAGAGCCCTTTGTTATCTACCTATTAAAATGAAAATATTCATTTTGTGTAATCACAGTGGAAAACTAAGCCAAATGCAGGTATTTGGAACATAAATCTTTTTTATAGTTATAATAAAATAAATATTTGAGTGATGCTGGCTCGCTTCTTGACTTCAGAACCATTCATTAACAAAAATAGGATGTTTATAATTCTTAGGCATGTGTCAGGATGAGAAGTCAATGCCAAATTTATACAAAGATTTAACACAGTTTTTTTTTAAGGTATTGTAATGATGGCTTTCCCGCCAGGAAACTACTGAATGAAAATTCAGTCTTGATATGAAAACCTCATATTTAACAAAGTGACAATAGACATGTTCATAGATTTTTCCATAAAGATGATGATAGTAACTCGGTCCTGAATAGGTCTGAAAAAAAAAAAAAAAAGCTACAATAGGTTGGGATGAAGCCAGGGATGTGTAATGGAAAGATTTCAATGCAGAAGGTGTGGAAAGGCAAAACCACAACCTTCAGATTTATTAAATTACAAGGAAAACTACATCTCTAAAGCAACAGAATCAGCTTAAAAGTAGTTGGCTCTGCCTCTTCCAGTTTCTGGATTTGTGGATCATCTGACATTTTATTGCTTCTCAGGTTCTCTTTCCCTCTAAACAGTGGCAGGTCCCTTTGTATCACCAGCCTTTCAGTTCAGTGTGACAAAGAAATTTCTCCATTTTTTTACCTTCAGCAGACTTAATTCAAATTTTCACCAATCTGAACAGGAAAAGGATCAGATTTTGCAAAATCACCATCTTCATTCTGGTTGCTCAGTGCATGAGCTGGTGGGAGTGTTCCCTCTCTTAGTGGCTTTTTTTTTACCCTTGGCTACCTTCCTTCCCTTCACTCACTCCCTCCAAATTACAAAGACTGTAAGTAAAACAAACTATAACTTTTAACTCTCAGCTTCCACACAAAATATAAAGGAGCAGCTATCACAATACAAAATGAATAGCAGGAATCACAAGAACTTGCTCCCATACCAAAAACTCTAAGTTAAATTTGGTTACCTGGGGACTAAAAGCTTTGTCTGACTACTGCACTGCAACTTAAAGATTCAATTAACCACGTCCATCTTGCTGGTTTTGTACCACTAAAGTAAAACTAACTTCATAAAAAGAAACTCACAATCAACACAAAACCTCTAGGGTGGTTAAGCATGTTACCAAGTTGGCCAAACTAATAAGAAAGTTATGTCCCTAAATTCTTTGAAAGCAAGACCTGCATTCTTCAGTGAGGACTGAAAGGTTCATTGGATTCTATTCGGACATAAACACAAGCAGCATTATCCCTCCCAGGGGTGCTTTCAGGGACTTTTTGGCTTGACCACACAGTGAAGTGCTGTTTAAGGCACCCTCAGTGTCTACTAGTTCCTGAAGTCAAATTATCCAAATGTATCATCTCACCCAGCACTTAGGTTTTAAAGGTAACATTGCTACCATAAATGCAGGCGGCAAGTTTCTTGGTACCTCCCTGACTCTCCCCAAACAACCAAATATCTGGTGTTATTTAAAGACTTCAGATGCTATCTAAACCAAATCATCTCACACACTGCTAGAGCCGTGGGATGAAAGGAATGAGATTGTGATTGAAAGATGATAGAAAGGAGAGTTTAATTTCACATTACACTCTGACTTCCAAATGTTGGTTTTTCAGAAATGTCAAAAGCATCACACAGACCTTTACCTTGTGCTTTTAAATACTGTGGGGACCTCATTAATCATCCTGGGTAGGTTGGACACTCAACCTCTTCCTGACCAGACACATTTCTTTTCTCTTATGATTGACCAAAGCCTATAATCTGCTATCTGATTTCAGGCTCTTTTGTGAAGGAGATTGCCAGGTTTTCAACCCTGCTGTGTAAAGCCTCCCAGCTCCAATCTCAAATGTGATTAAGATAATTTGAATAGTTTTCCAAGCCTTGAGTGTTAGAACAAATTTCTCAGTGTTACAGTAGTATGGATGAGATTCTGGTTTGATGGCCTTTTGTCTCTTAATGGGGGTCTAAACCTTGGCTGTGTAGCAGTGTGAAAAACCTGTAGAAGGAATATTTTTCCTCTATATCATCAGAGCAATACCTAAACCAGAAAGCAGATACATCCTATTAGATGAGAAAATTACAGAGCAGGTAAAAGAGTGAAGAGAAAACATAAGAAAGAGACACCAGGAACACTGTGATCAAACCATTGCCCCCTTTCACCCCTGCTGGTCAAGCTCAGCAGCAGCTCCTGGTAGTGTTTGTTGAAATCTCTTCTTGTGGAGAAAAGATGCTCTTTATGCACTGTCCCTTTCTCTCTTTTCACAATACGCCCAAGTTTGGATTTCTTCTCTGCATACATGCTTGCATTCCTCCCTAGTGGAATGTGTTCAGTGCCATTTTGTCACACAGAAACCACTGCTTGTTTATCTTCTTCCTTCAAGCTGTCATCTGGGTGAATGACTGTGAAGGCTTAAGTGAAACTCACTCTTAGCAGCCCCCTGCAGTTATGTGTTTGACATAAACGGTCACAAGGAAGACATGCTAGAAAAAATTTACATCTCTGTTTCCAAAAAAAAAATTAAATTATTATCTAAACATTTTTCTAAGCAATGGGCATGCATAGACTTTTACATACACAGTTCAGTATGGTAACGTCCTTCTACTCAGAAATTCCAACCATTTCACTTCTTTGGACACCTTTAAAAATCCTGAACAAGCTCATCCCAAGGCCAGATATAGTTCTCAATCTGATCTTGCCTTTTTTTTTTTTTTTCCTGGTGTATTTGTATGAGATGTGCAATGGAAAGTGAACTACAAGAATTTGTTTATCCAGTGAAGAGGACAGAAAAACTAGAATCTAAATTTTGCAGATGGTCATGGGGCTAACTGTAACAAATCCCCACTGAAGATCAAAAGAAAGCTCCTTCATGATATTTCTGCGTTGCCTCCATGTTTATTATGTGTATGTGCCATCATTTTGGTTTAATTCTCATTTTTTATGGATTTGGTGTAATAAGTATTGGAAACATGATTCCTTTTGTCACATTACTAGTGACTTAGAAAAATAATAAAGTCTGCTGCAAAAGCTGTTATTAAAAAAATCATCTTATATGTTTTGAATATTGCAATAAGCTGGAATCTCCCTCAGTAAAGTGTTTAGATCAGGTTTTTAGCCTGAGATGGTTCATAATGATTGTTCCTTTAGGCTGAAGAATGTAGTGGGTGTGTTCTTTAAGATATCTTCTTTACCTTAGGTGACTTTAAGATTTCTCAGGTAAATTAGAGAAAGTTGTAGCTGAACTGTGATCAAGGAACTGAAGCCTCCCTGAGGAAAGAGACAGCTTAATTTCTGTACACTCAGCAGTGCTAACTAATTTAAACAGTTTCAATTTTTATATTTTTAACTTCTTTGGTGAAATGTTCCAAGACATTTACAAAATGAAATTTTAATGATTACTTTGTTTCTTCTTAAATCTATCATGTGAAGAACACCATTCCCACAGCTCCCATGGGAGGCAGGGGAGAAGCAGGGAAAAGTCTCAGACACAAAGGCTCTAAAGGAGGAGTAATTTGCTTATGCCACCCACTCCTGCCCTCAGCCATGATGAATCTTACACACACAGATTACTGTGGACAGTAAAGGCCATTATGATAATCTAGTCTGACTCTGCACAACACGGACCAAAGACCTTCACCAATCATTTCTGCATCACAGCTGTAACACGAGGCTGTAATCTGTCTTTTAAAAAAGCACTCTAACTTGATTAGAAGAGCTATCACACCCTCTAATAAGTTGTGCTAACAGCTTGTTATTCTCTTCTAATATTTGTGTATCCAAGTACATCAAGGTCAGTCTCTAAAATTTCAATCTCTCTATTCTGCACTGAAGAGCCACAATTCTTCCACAATTAAGTTCTACTTGATTGTGATCTTAATTTTTTAACCTTCTTTTGAATAGGATAAATAGACTGTTACTCATTATGCCCTCATGTTAAAACTCATTTTTCAGATCTTAAATCATTCCAGCTCTTTTCTCTTTGCCTTTTCTTTGAACTCCTGACCCAAGAAAAGAGGATGATTTTCCAACAATGGTCTTATTTAAAGTCACCATTCCAACAAAAAATCAATCACTACATTCACCTCAGGAAACCAACTGTTAAGAGCACTGGTGTGCTTCAACACTAAGGTATATTAGCATGGATAAACACTGACCCAAATATTTAAGCCAAGAAATCAACTACCAGAACTTTGGGGAATTTTCTTCATTATTCCACTGCTGCCTTAATGTCCAACAGCCTGTAAATAAGCTTATATTAAACAAAGTGAGTTTAAGATTAAAAATAACTGATATTATTAAACCTGTGTATTAATTCTGGCGAATTTATCCTTCAGACATCCAATATTCCTAACACCAAGGAAAATTAATAATGAGTGTGGTGCTCTGTAGTTGTGTATTGGTCATTCTAGAGCATGTATATAGAATATAAATGCATGATAGCTAGATCTTTAATCTACATTTCATAAAGTAGAGCCTCTACAATCAACTTACAAAGAGTATAATTTAGCTATTCCATGAAGGAACTTAATTTTCAAGCTGCTCTGATGCTGCAATATCCTGTCCTGTGCTCACAGAAGATGTAATGCTGATGATGACCAGGGTTTCCTTAACTGACCCCCTGTGCTCCATATCCTAATGCAGGATATGTTCAAACTAACCACAGAGATCTCATCCAAATCAAAGTCCTGAATCAAACATTTTTCAGCCTCTTATAGCTTTTAATATTAGGATTTTTACCTATCTATTGAACTGCAATATATAAAGTTTCTCCTTAGTTTGGCAATTAGAACATTTCCTTTGACAAAAGAAAATGCTTTGTGTCTTCCTTAGATACAGAACCTAAAGATTACCTAGAAGATAAGCTGATACATTGCTAGTTTACTGTCCCTTTCAATAATGCCACTTTGAAAGGCATCAGGTTTATCCCATGGTGTTGTGAGGCCTCCACACTCACATTTGATAGCTGTGGGTGCAGTTTAAACATGGTGAGAGATGGAAAAATATCCCTACCAGATCCCACAGTGTTACAGGGGAAGCAGAGAGATAAACCTACACTAGTGATAACCACCCCTTCATGACACCTGCAGAATTTCCTGATGCAGCTCAGACAAGCTCCAGTGCACCTATTTCCATACTCCTCTCTTCAACTATTCAGATTTTCCAGGTCCTTGTCATTTTTCCAGATTATGCTTTTGTGATGACAACAAAAGTTATCAACTTGAGGCACAGCCTTACTGGGATAAACATCCCACAAACACACAGGTGGTGTTTCAGCCCTGAGACAATTGGCAGGTCAGACAAAAGATGAGGAAAAGGAAATTGCTGGTTTGAAATAAATGCAGGGTATGGAGATACGCTTATCACTTCAATGGTTCTGATGAAGTTTCAAGAAATGAACAGAGATTTTGATTTCCATCCAAACATAAGAAAATATTACTTTGCCTAGGAGTTAGATATGAGGTTCATCAACAAGGAAGAGTGGATTCAGAGAGGCTGGGGATAGTGACAAAGGAGAACTACCTCTTTTTCTCATTAGTAACCCATTCAGAATGCTTACTTCTGATTAATTCCATGTGTTCGTGATGGGCAAAAGAATATTTTTACACTATCTAATTTTCAGAAATTATTAAAATACATTGCTTTGCATTTTCTAAAAAATAGTTCAGTATAAAAGCACTAAAGAATTCATGTATTCCAGAAGATGAAGGTTAGCAAGCTCATCAGCAAATGAAACCAAGAATTTATAATCCAAGGTGTCAGGAAAGCTCAAGAAATGGTGCTGCTACCAACCCTACTTGTAATATGATCAAAGGGAAGAAATCTATTAGAGATCAGGAGTGTGTGCTCCTCATAGATAAAATGCCTTGAAATTCAGAAGCTGGTTGTAAAATTGATGGCAAGTAAAATGATCCAAAATACAATAGGGTGCACAAATGCTGGGAACAAACCTTCAGAATCAAAAAGGCATAGTGACTCCTGTACCTTGTCTCAGCTCCAAAACACTCAAAAAAATCTTTTAGAAGCCCTTAGCACAATGACTGTGTGATGGGTATGCCTTGGACAGCTGCCAGACACCCACACAACCACTCTTTCATTCTCTCCTTAAGAAAAAAGCTGAGATCAGTCACCAATTACCATCACGGGGAAAAAAGATTTAACTTTAAAAAAATTAATTTAAATAGATTTGGACAGTCTGAAACAAAGAAAAAATGAAAGCAAATTTTCCCCATCTCTCCTTTTTCCCAGGGTCAGGTTCACTCCTTAATTCCTGACTCCCCTGATCCCTCATCTCCAAGAATGAGCAAATGGGGAATGATGATTTATGGTCAGAATATAGCAGTTCTTCTCTACAGCTCCTTTTCACCTGCTCCAAATGTAGGTTTTCACAGACTTCCTTCAGGTAGTATTTACCTTTCTAGGTGTGGGGATATCTGCTCTGATGTGGTTCTCTGTGTGCTGCATGGGAGTCTCTGCTCCCAGTCCTGGAGGATCTCCCCTCCCTCCTCCTCCACTGACCTGGGTGCTTGCAGAGCTATTTCTCACATTTCTTTCCTCACTTCACTGTGTGGCATCTTGTCCTGTCTTAAATACATTTTCCCAGAGGCACCAGCAGCTAGGCTCCTGGCTCAGATATGTCCTGCAGCAGTTCATGGGGTCTGGCTGGAGCTGCCCATGTTCAGCACAGGCTGCCCCAGCCTCTTCTGCAGCCAAGCCTGCAGCTCCCCACTGCCAGCACCTCACTGCAGACACCCTGTGCTCCAGGCTTTTAGCAGCTCTGCAAGGAACTGAATGGGTTCTGATCAAGAAATGAAGGATTTTGTTATGTTTGTGTGCTTGAGTATAAAAATTCAAAGAATGAGTGACTTCTTCATTGTGAGCAATTGCATCCCTGGAGCATCTTAAACACAATGCCTGGAGCATCTTAAACACAATACCTGTGCTCTCCCTTGCCATGGACATCCTCAGCTATAAAGCAGGATGCAGAAGTGGCCATTCACAAACTGCATGGGATCAGTAGTCTTGGAAGAAAGAGTAGACTTATGTTAGTGGAGCAATTTGTATGGAAATCCAGAGATTCTTTGTTTCTGTGTTCATCAGGCCCTTTATGCTCTGATGTATAGGGTTGAACACAGGGAGGGATTTGATAATTTCAGAACCTAGGACCTAAAAAGTAACTTATTTGTTTGAAGGTGAATGTTACATGATGAGAATTACAAAGCAATGCAAAGGATCTCCATGTGATTGTTGGAATTTTCTAATCAAATTCCATTTCAGTGTGAATCACTTTTACTCACAGATCATCTGTCCCAGTGAACATATTCAAAGGCTCAACAAAAGGAATAAGAATGTCTGCCAGATGCCTCCAAACATTTGCTCAGTCCTCCCAGTGCAGTAGCTTGAACAAATCATCTCATCCCAGCTCACCCACTCCTGTTTTTTCTCTCACATGTTGGCATTGACCTTCACCCCTGAGATGACCTGATTAATGAGGTTGAAGAGATGCAGGGGATGCTGTAGAGAGATGCAAGGTTGCATTGTGCAGGCTTTGCACAGCACATGTGCAGAGTGTGGCATATTCTGAGGGGTGCAGTAGCTGCAGCACAGGGACATTATCTCACTGTTTATGTCGTTGCAGGTTGTGGTTTAAGCATGCAGAAGGGCAGGGCCCTGATGTGGGATACCTGCACTGGATCCTGGATTCTTCTGGGGTTTTTTGTTTTGGTGTTGGTTTTTTTCTATCTTTGAAATCTTATTTACATAGTAGACTAGATTGTGACTCTTGCAAGGTTTCCAAATCATCAGGCCAGCTTCCAGTCCAAAAGAGAAACAATGAATCAGAGACATTTCTTAGATGATCATATGTGTTTATGTGAAATGTTTACCAGTCCTCCTTTGAACAGAAAGGACAACAGAGATCACTGCTCTGCTTGCCTGCTGGGAGGAACAAAGAGAAATTGGTTTAATTTGGAAGAGAGAAGGTTCTGCCTGGGTGTTAGGAAAAACTTTGTAGCTGATAGGGGAGCAAAAGCCCAGCTCAGAATAATGTGTCATGAGGGCTTTCAAGAAGAGGCTGGGCAGCAGCTGTGAGGGCTGCTGCACCAGACCAGGGATGTGTCCTTAACAGTCTTTTGAAGTTTTAGTCTTTGGTTTTATGGTTTACTCTGTGCAAACCATAAACAAGAACTGTTTAATCTTAAAGTCCACAGAAAGATTTTCTTTCCTCCCCAGTTAAATATTTCAGAGAGAACAAACCCCCAAATAATTACCCAAACGAAAACCTGTTCAAGGAAAGAACAGCACGATTTTGATGAGTAATTCAGTCTGGGCTCTCATGTGTCTTGGACTATCTCTATGACTTTTGAGCTGAGAAAGGCTATTCTTCACACAGATCTAAAGGAGGACCCTCTCTACAGTGTGTCACACTCCAAGGGCTGCTTGTTAGACAGAAATGCTTGTGATAGTACCTGGTGCTGTGATACCAAGTTGCAGGTCAAGCTGTAAGTTTCTTTTTCCCTCCTCCTCTTCCATGTCCTGATTTTTTTCAGTCCTTCTTGCAGCACTTTTGTGCCTAACTCCAGGGTCTGAATTTCAGTGCCACAAATCCTCAAAATCATTACAACATTAGGAATTTCCATCTAGCTATACCTATTGTGGCAATGCCAGTGATGTGCTTCTGTCCCCTACATCTCTCTGTAATAGGATTTTCTTTCAGATTACTTCAGAACATCTATTTAACTAAGTGATAAAACAAGACAATTGAGTTGCAAAGTCAACTGATGTGTATAATCAAGAAAAGATGATGATTTTTTCTTCTAAGCTGATCTGGCAATTTTCAAACCAATCTTGTTAATCAAACAAAACCAGGTGTGGGACCTAAAAATAGAGCTGTAAACTTGAATTTATTTTGTTCTGATAAAAAATTTGTCTCACTTTTCTTTCTCCCAGAGGAATTTTAAGCGGACTGTAAGCTGCTGAATTAGCAGCTGTAAGCCGAATTAGAGAAGGTTGCAAGGTTCTGCACAAATGTGAATCAGACACTTTCTCTGTAACGAGGATAAGTTTTTAAACAAAAACCGAAATGACGTAGCCAAAAAACATACACTTTGAAAACCATTAAAATCTAGAATATGCTAGCCAGAAATGTTTGTTAAAGTGGATTACTTTACTTTTAGAACTGTGCAAACTAGACACAGGAAAGGCTCTATTGCTATTTGTGTTCAATGTCATAGAAACAAGAGGCTTCCATATAATTAGGCCTCATTATTAGGCTTGGTATAAGTAAAATTAATTCTTTGCTGAGAAAAAAAAAAAAGGATAGAAGAATTTAAGAGTATGACTTCACGCACATAAGGATAGAGTAAGGTGCCTGAAATATTTCAACACAAAGAGGCCTTTGCATTATTACAAAAGACATTTCAGACATCTGAGTGTGTCCCTCCATGTAGGACTGTCTGGAAAAGGGCAGCCTCTAAAAGCCACATTTATGGGATAACATGAGGAGTACTTTACTTTCTGCTAGCAAATAACTGGAGACCATTGCTGAGGCCTGACTCATCCCCTGTTAACTGGGCAGCTTTGTAGGATTCTGTAGAGTAATGCTTTGCAAAAGATGCAATGGGAAGGAAAAGGTCCTGGACTTGTAACACCTGAGTTTATCAGATGTTTAACTCCTCTGATTCTCGAACACTGCCAGTAAACCAGACCTTCACTCTGAGAAGTCTAATTTTTCTATCAGAATGCATCTTATTTGATATATCAGAGGAAGGTGAATGTAAGTATCACTAGTGACTGAATTTGGTTTGTGTGCCATTGTATCTCCTTCATGAATTTCAGTTTGGAACAAGAAAAATTAGGCCATTTTGCAGTATTTTCTTTTGTGTGCTACTGTATGAATGCAAGAGACCTGACTTTACCCTAGGTGCTTACACAGATGTGCACACAAGGAAAGGTTTCACTTCTCGGAGTGTAAATGGTTACAAGAGGAGGCAAGAACATAAGGCTTAGAACAATGAGCAATTTGGATGCCAGCCCTACCCAATGCCAACTGCCTTTATGAGCTTTATCAAATCAAAGGGAAAATGTGCTGAAGGGAATAGGGATGATTCAACACATGGAAAACTGAGGGCACCGTAACACACACTTTGATCCTATGGCAACTGAATTATTTAGATTTAAGATTGGAAAATGATCTGTCTGCATAATTTCACCGACAATCTCAAAACCAAAGAGCATTTAATTTCCTTATTCCCCTACTTCATTCAATGGATGAAAACTAACAGTAGGAGTATAAAGAATTAAATGTTTTATTATTGCTATGTCGTAAAGATTCTTTAAATGTACACAGATAAGCCTGTTCTGGAGGGAGAGAGAAAGATACAGGAATGGAACTGGTATTAGAGGTTAACAATCCCTGTGATAGAGAGGGAGCATTTTTTAAAGCAGCAGTGGAACAACTCCTTCATAAAGAGCCTCTTGGACATGCCATCAGGTATTGGTGAAACCCTGTGTGTGCACAATCTATTTAGACACACAAGCTTTGCTTGTGAAGGCACTGCCACAAGCATTTGCAGATGTCAGGTTTCATCTCCTCTGCCTGTAAGACCTGAAACCAGTGTGAGGCTGAAGCCCCTCAGCAGATGTGCCCTTGTGTGATCTCACCTAATATATTCAGGAATTAATACATTTATCCTCCTTGCAAGACTTCCACATGAAAGTTCTTCAAGCAGCTCTGCTTCTTTTTATTGCCTGCCACAACCTGGGCTGAGACACGGGTGGTTTGCTGGGACTCACAAAGTGAGCATTCCTCATTCTCGTTTATAGCAAATTAAATTCAACCAAAACTGTGGCCACAGCCATTACTCACACAAAAGCACGTGGGAACAGGTTAATATCTCCCTTCTCCCACCTGCTTTTCAGGGCTGTGGAAGGTTTCCCTTCCAGTTCTCAAGGTGAGTTGTTGCCTGGGCAGAGAGCTGTGCTGTGAGCTCTGTGCCTGTGTGCGCCTTTCTCTCAGTTTAGTCAAAACTGCTGCCCACCAAATAAAATTCCTTATTTGCTGGGCCACTGAAACTGTGATTTTCTTCCTGCTTCAGAATTACTATTAGTGAATCCATGCATGAAGGTCAGGTCTTCCCTTTCTTTCAGTGAGTGCTATAAGTTTTAGGTCCCCGTCTTACACTTTACTCTGGACAAAATGAAACTTGAATTATTCTCTGAATGGAAGAAGAACAAGAGTGGCTCTCTCCTGTCAGATTATTCTGAAGATTGTGGTTAGAGGAAAGCCCTGAGAAATGTTTCAAATTACTTCTGCATAGAACTTGAGTAACAGACAAAAAAAGCACATTTAAGTCCTGTAAATACCAGGGAGACATAAGTATCCTCATGAAGCTTGATTAATTACCCAATACCTGGAGAATAAATCTGTGACAGGCAACTCTGTCAGAGAAGTAGCTGTATATGAGTGAGGCCACCTGGCTATATCTGTGAGTGTTGCCACTGTATTACATAAAAGTTTCTTGTTTTAAAGTTCAAACACATATATCTGTTTGTCCATAGGATTATTTTGCTTACAGTCTTATATCTAGAGTGTGATTGAAGGATTTAGTGAGATGACATATATGTCAGCATAAAAATATTATTACAGAACCATTTCAGACATACCAGAAGTGTATCCTTAACTGAGTCTTGCTTAATATCCTGGGAATACTTCTTATGTGGGATTATGCCCTCCTGAGCTAGCAGGGAACATGCGTGGAAGGGCACATGATAAAAATAAAGCTCTGATGCAAAAAGGTTCAGAATAGAGCTCTTAACAGAGATGTTTTCTACAGGCAGCTCTTGGCATTGGCTTTGTTCACAAAGGTCCCATGATCTTACAGAAAAAGAATTTAGCTTCTAAGCACTTGGTGTGTTTAGAAATGCAAATATCTTTGTGCCTGGCATTTGTGATGGCTTGTCAGATTTAGGTTGCTGTGTGTGAAAATATACTCAGAAAAATGACCTCCTTTTGCTTTTGTTAATACAATATCCCAAAATTATCTCTCCTGTTCTAGTTTCTACTTCCTTTTGAGTCAAGCCCAATTATCCCTGCAGCTTTCCAGCTGAATGAGCAATATTTCAGGGGACTGCTCACCTATGTACACTGAAGCACAAAGGTACACACTGCTCGCCTGTCAATCAACAGGTCTTTAATAACTATGGTACACAGAGAAATTTTGTAATCATGAAAAAGCCTATGTCTACATCTATCCTGAACCCTCTTTTGCCCTCTCAGCCATCAGAAAACTAAAGCAGATTTTGATCAACTTGTTGGCATGGGGGTAATTTTGTCTTAAGTAAATCCTTGTGCTAGGAGGTGCAAAGCTACTTGTCCTTTTTCAGCCAGGCTAAGGAGCCTGTCTCCTTCTAAAGACTTTGCTTTGTGAGCCCAGACCATGAACCTCTTTCAAGTAACCCTCCTCAGCAGCTTAGGGGAGAAGATGGATGCTGTGGCTTGTGAGGTTGTTATGGGGGTTGGGCCAGGGCATTCGTGTTGATTATTTTCATCAAGGTTTTGCAAGCTATCAGAGAAAAAGAATTTTAACATGCTGCAGTGAGAGTGGAACTTCCTAGGTGCAATTTGTTACTAGTGTAGCTCCATAGAAATATATCAGCAGGGAATTTGCCCCAAAGCCTTTTTCAAATACAAGAGTTTTCAGAAGCTTTTAGTGACAAAGACTGTTAAAGAGGCCAATTAAACAATAACTGTACTAAAGTCAACTGGAAATTGTCTTTGATATAGGAATTCATCTGTGCCAATAAGAGAAGCCTACTGGGGAGAAGGTGAAATAAAAAGAAATAGAAGTGTCATGGCTACAGGCAGAGAAGTAGATAAAATTCAATAGCTTAGCTTGAAACCTGCGTTCACAATTATAAATGAAGTTTAACTTCTCCTTCTCTGCTCTGGAATGGATTCTGCTCTACACATCCCATCCTGAGAAGAAAACTGCTTTTCCCTTTGGACTTCTCCCCTATAGCTAATATGTTGTCATTACAACTTGAAACCTCATATCTATATACCAAGAAACAGCTTCCATATCTATCAGAGTGAGATGAAAGTATTTGGATCATATACCAAATGTATACACTTTATCTGAGCAAAACTAATTACTATTATTCACTCTACAGAACACAGCAAATCTCTAATACCAATTTTGTAGCAGTTTCTATACCAACTTTCTGAATATATGCCCTCTTAAATGTTTTCTCTTCATCATCTACCTCTGAATTTTTTGCCCTGAAACAATTGATTAGTATTATGTAACAGACATTCCCTCTTGAAGTTAATAAAAAAAGCCTCACTAGATGTTACTGCCACAAATTCTTTTGAAAAATGACATTCTCTTCTTAATAATGATCTTAGCTGCATTTTAGAAGATAAAAATATAAAGCAATCTGGGCTTCAGTAATAATGATCTACTTAATTTTTATGTCTCCTTTTCAGTAAAATACTTTCACCCGTGCATATGATTAAAAAGTCATCTTGCTGATCAGTTGGCTTTACAGCTGCCACAAATTTTTCATCAAGCAATGTACAGTAGATGATCCTGAACATTTTATTCTGATATTGAATGATAGTAAATGTTTTATTGATTGGATATATTATGAAAACATAAAGTATTGATGGCAGGGACTGAATAAAAAAGGTATTGTTTTATGACAACAAAAGATTTCCTGAAATAATTTTCAAAGGCTGCTAAACCATAACAACAGAAATTGGTTATAACCCAAGCAAAGAGATTGAACAAAGTGCTTTTTCAGATGCAAGACCTTCAAAACCCAAAGTCACGCCTTTAATGTCTAAAGTTACTTTTTTAGTCCAGACTGAAGTTACCTAAATTCTAACCTTGAGTTTTTGCCATGCTGATGGAGCAGCCCTTTCTGAAAAACCAATGCTCATTGTCTGAGCCAGCAACTGCTGTGTTGCAGCCCTGGGCTTGGGTAGTCTGCCCTGTGAGAATTGTGGTTTGTCAAGTTTACCTTGGGGAATCCCAGATTCCAACAAAAGCATTACAAAACTTAGTCAAGATTAAAACCAAGGGCAGAAAAATGCCTATCAGGTACTTACTTTATCACCTCTGAGCTGAAATGGAAAAGGAGGGTTTCTGGTCTAGAAATCCTGATACCTCATAAAAAAATATTTCTGACAACAAGTGACTTATTAATCATCAGAAGTTTTCATTCCACTCCTCCTACTATTTTTCTGGTTTGGATTTTATGAACTTTTCAAATAGAAGGATTGTTAAATTCTTAATTTTTTTCAGATATGAATCTTTTGGATCTTTATTTTCTCCACACTTCTGTAGTCAAATTGGAAAAAAAAAAGCAAAAGTGGGAAGGCAAGTGCAAAGCAATAAAATATAGAGGAAGGAGCTTTTGGTCATATGATTTGGGAGAGTTTTTCCCAATATTGTTTTTTTGTTTTCCTTTTGGTAAAAAAAAAAAAAAAAAAAAAGAGGAAATACTAGGACAGTAAAAAACATTGTCAAAATGGGAAAATAACATTGAAAACTAGCTTCAGTTCTCCTGCTAGGCAGCCAGTGGTACAAAAAAGAGTTCCAATTTTGTTAACTAATTGTTTTCATCAAAATGTCTTTGAAAACTGACTATAATCTGTGGGGTGGCATAGAGGAAAATCTTCCCCATTTCCTAGCATTATAGATGTATGTAAATGAAACATTACTGCAAGAATGAACCATCATAACCTGGAGAGACACAGCATAAAAATCACAACAAAAACAGGAGTGAAAGACTCCCATCTTCAGTGACTTTAGTGATAGCTTGTTTCCTCCCTTTCCATCCTGATCAGATGGTCCTTCTAGTAACACCTCCACCCACCTCCCAAAGCTGCTGGCAATATCCAGGGTTTCAGTGGAAGTCTGTCTCCCCTCCCAAGGGATTTCCTTGCTCTGTCCTGTCAGGCAGCATCAGCAGCTGGCCTGGCTTAGAGCTTTAGTTGGATTCAACGGGGCAGCCCACTCAGTTCAGCTGCTGCCCTTCAGTGCTCTTGCAAACTGCTGCTGCCTGTCACACAAACCTGTGTGCTCCCTTCCTCAACACCCTCCATCAGCTCTGTCACAGTCCTCAGAGCAGAGGAGGCACCAGCTATCAAGCAGCTGAACACAGGAGTGTAAAAATAAACTCCACCTTTATAAAGTAACAGCTCTTTTCTTTTCTCCTCTCTGAGCCCCAGAATTCAACTACAATGATGGATCAGTTCTAGAGGAACTATCAATAGCTGGCCCATGCAAAATGAATTCTCTTTGGCAGCAGATCTCCATTTCATGAATGTATGGTACTTTCTGCCCTACAGTGTCTGAATAGGATTTGCTAATCAATACCGTAAGGCTGTGTTGCAGCAAAAGAAGACTGGAGCTGTAAATTCTTCAGTATTTCTCTACCTGATTTTGCAAGAAGAAGTAATGTAAGAATGGTGCTTTGGGGTTACATATGGTGAATCTGTTTCTACCAGACTATTGCAATCACAGCTTCAGCGAAACCACAATTACAGTTTTAAGAGCCCAGCTGACCTAAACACTAATTTTCTCAACACCTTGGGAGTTGAAATGTCACATGCTGTTTTCCTGCACAGAACAGGAGCTTGTCTAAAAAAATGGAGGAGATCCCAAATAATCTGCCCTGGATAATTTCATCAGTGATTTAATGATGTTTATTTTATGGGCTGGTTTCTCCTAGGCCCCATTTGGAAGGTGAGGTTGATGGACTAGCAGCCAGCTGTAGCCAGTGCACAATGAAGGACTGGTATTCTCTGTTTTTCTTATGTATTACCCAAATTCATCCCCAGATATACTTACCCAAAGAAAGAATTATTTTACAACGTTGCAGATCTCTGAATCTAAAAGATAATAAGGCAGCAGCACCTCTTTTACTTCAGGAGGATGCAGTTGTGAGTGATAGGAGAGAGCCTGCTTGTGCTCCTGAGCTCTAAGATCAGTTAATTCAATTGCAATGCAGGACTCGTCTGTTTGAAATGCACAGGAGTCTGTAAATGCCAGCTTGCAGTCATTTTGCTGCTTTATTTCCTTGCACTCACCACACTTTTGCAGGGAGTTTGTGAAATGGGCATGACACATGAAGGAAGGAAAAGAGTAAGGGGCATCCACTAAAAAAAAGTAAAATGAAAATTAATGGGTATTAAAGAGAAGCAGTCAGGGGCCTATAAAGCCAATATCCCATCATTAAGGAAGGCAATTCAGTTATAGAGAGTGCACAGGCAATTACATTCTTGCCAAGGGACCCTGAGGCTATCCATGGAAATATTTACCTGATGCTGTGTGTGTTTGCTCCTTAAAAAAGAATAAAAATAGAACCTAAACAAAAATCAAACTTTTAAAAGGACATGACAAATTTATGTATACATGAAATCAAAGGGGACAAATTACAGTTTTAAAAATACCAAATAAAAACATATTGATATCCTGAACTGCACTTTATTTTTCCACAGCGTAATTACTGAAGTGTGAGTTGAAAATTCAGCTAGCATATAAAGAAAGCACTCATCATTTGTTTTGACCATCAAAGGTTTAAAAATGGCTTATTTCTGATATTTTAGTCTTGGGACATATGTAGTTCTCGCCGTAGGATGTGCAATTTCTTGGGAAATAGTTATAAAAATAACTTCAAAGAACAGAAACAGAGCACACTGATTTGGAGGCCTCACGAGTGCTGCAGTTTTCTGGATATACGTAGACAAAATGTTGACATTTATAATTCCAGAGTTTTTTTTCACATTCAGACAATTTGTCATTATTTGTATCCCAGGCAGGAATCAGGCTTCTAAGCTTTGCACACGAAAAACCCCAAAACAGGACCTGTTTTAGAAACATCGAAGTCTTAATGCAAGCACTGTTCCCAGAATCCCAGCTCCCGCAGAGATTAATACCTCCTTCCCAACACTGAACCACAGACAGTGAGAGGTTTCTGCACTGAAAGTTTACAAATAATAGCAACTTAAGGTAAGCAACAAAATATAAGGCAAAATATTTCCTTGAAAAATTGTTCTGGCCTTTAGCTAAAATCATAGAATCATTCAGGTTGGAAAAGACCCTTGAGTGCAGCCATTAACTCAGCACTGCCAAGTCCACCACTAAACCAGGTCCCTAAGTGCCACATCTATGCATCTTTTAAATTCCCCCAGGGTGGTGACTCAACCACTTCCCTGGGCAGGCTGTTCTAATGCTTGGAAACCCTTTAGGAATTTTCCCACTCAGTCTAAACCTCTCCTGGTACAACTTGAGGACATTTCCTCTTGTCCTTTCACTTGTTACCTGGGAAAAGAGACTGACACATCCACTGAAAAATGGTCAGTTCTGTAATGTCTTCTGTAGGTACATCAAATGAAAACTCAAAGTTTTTAGAGGTACTTTCAGTGAAGTTAGGTATAAAAGTAAACATTGATAATGCATACTGCACCCTCACCACTTCAAGTCATTTAAAGCAAAGCCAGAGGACAGACGAACTCCTTAGTGTGTGGTAACAGTGACTGTCTTCAAGTCCTTATTATATAATCATCCAGGATCTTCATTATATAATGATCTAGGACTTCTGCAGCACTTTTTTGTCCATAACTTTCAAAAGTATTTATGAATGAAGTAATATTGTGCACATCCTGTGTATTAAAGATTCAAAGGTTCAAAGGCTCAGAGCATTTAGCATTCTGGGCTAGAGTTGGAACTAGACACAAAGCCTTGTCCAAGGCTTGACTTTCTCCATTTGCTGTTAACGTATTATGAAACAGTGCTAAAAGTTTTGGGCCTGGAAGTAACACTTTTACCTTACACCTTTATCAAAGGTTAAATAAAACTTCCGGGATTTAGAAGTATTTTTGGAGTCACTGTCATGACAGAATAGAGTCTCAAAGGGTTTTCTGAACTTTTTGAAGCCAGGTGGGAGTGCCAATGATATCAAGTGCTTTTAAGATGCACTGGAACTTCATAAAAGCAGTGGAGATGGGCAGAAAGAAATGGGTTTGATAACTAAGCAGAACAGCACATTTATCAGCTGTAGCAATGGAACCTCTACTCTGTTGAATCCATGAAAAAGTTTAGGGAGGAGAAAATGCAGTCTGTGTCTTCACCATGCTGTGAGGCTTCAGCTGCCTCAGTGGTGCCCACAGAGCAGAAAATCCAGCATCAGCTACTCACACCTTGCTGCAGATTTGGCCCCAGGAATCTTATTCCTTCCTTGGGTGGACACAGAGGGGAATTATATACCTTTAATTCTACTCCTGCAGTCTGCATCAAGGATTAAAATGGTATTTTGAGAGCATTCTCTGGCCCTGTGATATATTTAGTGGCAAGGAAATAACAAACCATGTAACTTACAATAACAAAAATAAAAAATTTTGTAACAACTGTATTGCCATGCCCTACAATAGCATCTGCATCATAGTCATGGAGAAATGCTACTGGCATTTTGAAAGGAAGAAGAAGATTTCCAATTCCAAATGTGACAACATATCCGTAAACTCTTCAGCTAGCCCCTGATCTTCAGAAATGCCACTTCTACAGAAAGGTCAGACACCTTTCATGCAAAAATGAATGAGGAATCAAGCAACATGTGTCGTGCCAGAGATTTCCCATTGCTCAGGCTTTAACTAAAGTCTTCAGCTGTTATGGAAATATAATCATTTCCTTGTTGCTTTCATGCCACCCACAGCAGCTATGGTGTGACTTAGTGCTTTATGAACTACATTCTTCACCATTTCAGAGCCAGTAGGTCAAAAAGACACATTTGAGCTACTGGCCACAAGTGTAGTTTGTTTTACTTGAGAAAAACACACAAACAAGCCTAAAGCAATATTTTGTTTGGAGTTCTAAAGAAAATGCTTGTAAAATATTTGTATGTTTATGTGCCTCTACAGTGCTAAGAACTGTGGGGGAGTGGGATTTAGCAGCGGTAGGGAACATGCTGTAGAGCTCTTTAGTTACCAAATTTATTCTAAACAAATAAAAGGTTTGTGCTCTGGATCCAGCCAAATGTGTGTTAGACAGAATTTGCACACAGCAGATATGAAAGTTCTAGAGATCTAAATATTCAAATGGCCTAAGGATTTGCCCACCTATACCAGTATATCTGCAACTTTCTATAGAATATTTTGATGCTACCCAGGTATTAGGACTTCACTTTTGTTTATTACTAGGAAGAAACAGGTCTCAGAATCACAGGCTAATTCAGGTTGGAAGGGACCTCACGTCCCCAGCACCTCTAGTCCAGTCTTGGGCTCAAAGCAGGGTCACCTGTGAGGCCAGACCTGGTTATTCAGGGCATTATCCACTTGGGCCTTGAAATTCTCTGAGGACAGACAGCACAGCCTTTCTGGGCACCTGAGATATTTTATTACATAACACATAAAACCTCAGTGATAAGTAAATGCACTGAGT
This sequence comes from Hypocryptadius cinnamomeus, assembly GCA_013400635.1. Taxonomy (NCBI): domain Eukaryota; kingdom Metazoa; phylum Chordata; class Aves; order Passeriformes; family Zosteropidae; genus Hypocryptadius; species Hypocryptadius cinnamomeus. The sequence continues at coordinate 31,149 of VYZP01066364.1, read as the reverse complement.
TAATTATTGAGTTGTGCTTGATGAATCAGACAATGAAATAGTTAATCTGCATCCTAAATTTCTAATGCCTATTTAATATGTTTGTTCCTACTTTTTTTTTTTTTCCTTACCAAAGTAGTAAAGGAATAGCTATTTTTGTAGTCCTATAAAATACCTTCTGTTTGTTTCTCCTCTGAAGAAGGAGAAAAAAGAGCACAATTTCTGTCACTAATGAGTAGTAACTGTTACCACAGCAGAAATCTATTTAACACATATAATGTTATGACACTTTTTGAAAACATTGTAACCCGAGGGCAGCCTCAACCTATGTGACCATCAGCTAGCCCTAGCTGGATATGGCAGAATTCGGTAAAAATGAATTGCTGCTGAAGTCTTCAGCAATAGACAGGTTCCTTTTCCTTTCACATTTTAGATGAATAACTATATTTTTTAAAAATTACTTTTACAACTTTTTTTTTTTGGTCCTCTTTAAAAATATATCTGGGGACGACCCCATTCCTTATTATGACAAGCATGAATTCAATAGACATTGACTGACACTTCTGAAGGTGGCAAACACTGTCAGGAAGCCTCCTCTGTACAAAACATTCACCTGGAACTCAGGATCCCTCTATAGTCATAATTTTGCCTGAGAAATATACACAGACTAGCCCTGAATGTTTGTTCCCAACAGTATTGCCAGAGAGGGAGTTCATCCTGCCTAAAGTTGGAATCACGTGTGTTATTTCTTGACTCTTACACATTTGAGTTTCTGCATTATTGAAGACATAGGTTCATTAACCTCAAGGGAGATGACATTCAAAGTCTGAGAAAAGCAGAATCTAGTGATCAGACTGTATCCTGAGGGACCTGCACTAAAAGGGCGATACGAAAGATCCCTGGGCTTATAATTTTTTCTTTATTTTTAAATTTACATGAGTTTGAGCCTTAACCCATAAATGAGATTGGCTGTATCAATGGACTAGTTTTGGGGGGGATCTTTGGTAACTTTATTTTTTAGGTAGTATTTGTGATTTCTGTACTTTGCCAGCAGTAGAGGAAAAATCCACTCCTTTGGGGTGTAAGTTGTAGGTCAATTATGCCCTGAGGGTACTTGTTCAACACACAGTAAAAGCAGACATCCAGAAATGCAGTGTGAATCCAGCACTGGTGACTAACCACACAGACCTTAAAGAAATGGCAGCAATATCATTGTTCCCCCACAAACTGGAGGTAGTACATTCCTTTTTCCTTATTCTGCAATATTCAAACTGCATGAGCTCCCTACCAGATGGGGACAAGCGAAGGAGAGGCACATTGAGGTTGTGTATCCTGATGGGATTTGTGTGTGTGTTCTGTGGGCCTATGGCTATCACACAGGCAGAACTTTAAAGCACAGGTGGGACTTTATCCATTGGAGCTTAGCAGGAGCCTGACAATCAGCAGTGGGCTTGCAACTGGAAAGAACCACAAAAACCAGAAGGTTTTTATGATCTACCTACCTAACTGCCATTAATCTTTTAGTTTCTCATCAGAAAAAAGGGCATGGCAGTCACTCCTTAATGCATAAAGGCATTGACAGAACAAGTATAACAGAAGTTATGAAGCATTTAGATGCTGTGATAATGGAGCTCAGCTGAGTGTCCATAAACCCAGGGGCCTGCGCTGCCAGGGTCCAGGAGCCTGGAAGTCTCGGCTTTCTGGCACCTCACCCAGAGCCTGCCCAGGAGCCAGGCAGCCAGGCCAGCAAGCAGTTGGGCCCCCAGAAGCTGATTAAAGGTCTCCTGGTTTCCATTATGCACTGGGTAAAACAGACACATTCTTTAAAGAACAATCAGATTTCATTGAACTTTGTTCTTTTTTTACAGAAAAAACATGCCATCCAGGAATCTTTAATCACTTCTATTGCTAATTGTGTTGTTGAAACAACACATCATGTTTCTCTGATGTACCATGTGGCATATCCAAAGTAGTATCTGATGGATTGACTAAAAGTCTCCCTTTAATTACCTACAGAAATTGCTGCTGATGTAAACAAATCAGTGCCAGCCTCAGGGAATGCACATTTATAGACACTTTGAAACTCTGCACACAAGCATTTATTGGTGATAAAACAGTGTGGCTTGGAGTCAGTCAAGAACTTGCAGTAACTCCTGTTCCTCCAGGTACTCATATATAGCACAGCACCACATGGAAGCACCTCATGGAGAGTCTTCTGGAGAACCCTTCCAGCACAGCTGAGAGGAGGAGGGTGCCATCCACCCTCTGCAGGTCAGACACTCATTTGATGGAAAGGCACTGCAAGCACGGGCTGTGTATGGCAGTCACATTGAAAGCAAGGGCTAAAGAGTGCAAAAGAGTGTAAAAAGGGAACAGGAAGAGTGCAAAAAGGGAACAGGAAGCCAAAGTGAGAGTGTCTGCTATAATGTGAAATGATTTAATAAGCATGTGTTTAACTTCTCTAATCTTTGCTGGACACTTGAAATTGCTCCTCTCAGTACAGCTGCAGGGGTCCAACAGAACAGCTCCACACACTGCACCAAATTTGACAAGAGGCACACCAGAGTAGTAGGGGGTCTCAGACAGGGCATCCCCACCAGAGACAAGATTAAGCCTTTTCCTTAGTTCAGCTGTGGTGTTTTCTTTTAAAATTTACCTGGAGTGTCTGGGGTTTTTCAGGATTTCTAATATTCCTCCAAGTATTTGACATATGTTTGCTTTCCAGATAGAGAATGTCCTTGTGGAACAAGAGTGTTAGTCTACTGAAAGATAAAAAGCTCAATCAAATAAAACATTTATGTGCCAAAAGGAAAGGCATTTTAGCTGCATCACCTATATAAATAGTCTATTGGCCAAAGCACTCAGTGAGGAAGTGGGAGACCTCAGTACTAATTTCTTACTCCAGCAGACGAGGTTGAAAGGGATGGTGTGCTGAAAATGTTCCACTACTGAGCAAATAATTTGCAATGTTGGGTCAAAGGCATAGAGAACAAAACCAAGTGAAGCATGTCCCTGCAGCCTGGGGTGAGCCTCTCAATTAAGGGTGCTGTACATCTTGGAACCCATCAGGTTATTAATTCTCTGATCCATGTCAGTTACTAGACATCACACCAAAAGACCTACTTCTAGCAGCCTGCTTTTTAGTGTATTAGAGGACACTTAACAGAGTTAATGGAGGCAAATATGAATCCTCATTTTATTCCTGTTGTCAACAGGGTGAACAGCTTTCTCTGTCAGCAGAGAGCTATCAGGAAAGAGCATCACGCAAAATGAATGACTGCTGTTCACAAAAATGCTGAAACACAACTAATTGATTTTGATGTAGCAGGCAGCTACATTTCATTTGTGTCCTTTACATTCAGGACCATTAATAAAGCATTTTTGTTAAGAGAGGTACATATAGACAAATTGAATTAAGTGCTGATCTACTTTTCATTAGATTTTTCAGACAAGTGTAGTAAAGAAAACTGCTTTACAGCAGAAGGCTACTTACTGACACAAGAGCTCTTTTTTTTTTCCTAGTGTAAACAGTATCATTGGTGTAGTCTATTTAAAATAAGCTTATGCACTTTTGCATGAATTTCTGTTTTCCAAAAGAAAAGGGGGGTGGGGAAAAAAAGACTGGTATTATGGTAAGATGTTATGTCAGGACTAAGACACACGGTTTTATTACCTACTATTTTCCATGCCTGTTTGGTTTTTTTTTCTGTAAGATACTGACAATCTCTTTCTACCTTATCAACTGTTGTGCAATTGAATTAAAAAATGTTTGGGATAGTGAAGAACATGTGCCAGAGGAGAGATAAACTACTTAAAACATCTTCTGCTGCACTCTAAGGGCTGCCACTTCAAACCAAGGCAATGTACCAACTGTAGGTATTTCCTTGGTTCATATCAAGTGTGATAGTCACTGTGAGTTGAAGACACCTCAGCTTTTCCCACAAAACCCAGTAACAGTTCCCAACCCCACTGGAGTGGGGCTGGCATAAAGATCTGAACATGACTCTGAGCAATGTGCCACTTTTTGCTTCCTTGAGAAGCAGCATTTCGACCGTTTCCTTGTTTTCTACCTCCCCAGTTCTTTCTTATGAGCTCAAAGTGATTGGGACCCACAAAACTGTTATCAGAATAGGATCTAGGTATGTTTTTCAATATACCTGTGACTCTTCAAACTGCTGATTACTCCTTTCTCACACAACTTAAGTGTCAGACTCTCCTACTTCTGCCCTGAAACAGAGATGTAGGGCGTATAATATGAACTGATGCTTTTTGCTAAAACTAGACTATATTCAGTGTACCATTATTGATGCTACATAGCCTTTGGGTCCAAGTGCCAAACTGTATTTTTGGCTTAATTTCAAGGACAAAGGACAAATTTAAGCTTGGTGTTGAACACTGAAGTGAGCAATCCTCTCTCCGCTTTCTCCTGTGACAACTTTTTTATGGCCCAGGTGACACACAGATCTGGAACACAAATTAACATTTTCTACTGTGCAATGAAAAAGGCAGCTTCCTCTACTGTACCTGTGCACAGTAGAAAGAAGGCATGCAAATATGAATTCCCTCAGTGTTGTGGGTAGCCATTTCCTCATGCACTGTTCCCCCTTCAAATTAGAGCTCTTTCTCTGAAGCATCTAGTTGCTTTCTGCTCACCAACAAGGTCATAATGAGCAACCATAAAGACAAACTCACAGAGTTTTCACATAGCATCTGGTCTTCCTTTTGCACAGCTTGTAGACATTCTCTCCTTCTTGAGAGCAGTCATAGTTTAAGGTCAGAACCTTCTCCTGAAATGGATTTCATTACCAACAGTTCCTACAAAATCCTTAGAATTCTCAGATGCTGCTCTAGCCAATACCAACCCTCACAGACCAACAGTTTTCTTCTCTGAAAAACAGATGCAATCACATAATGCTCTTCACACAGCTTATACTAAAAATATACAGTCAAAAAAACCCTCATCCACATCTTCTATGGGTTTGAACAGCAGTCAAGAGTTAAGCAGAGAGGATTGCATTCCTTCTGTTCTCCTACATTTACGCACAAACGTTTGCTTAAATTCCTCCGGCATGTTTACTAAAAGGAAGGCAACATTTAAGGAAGCTCCTAAAGTCCTTGCCCACTGTGAGTATCTTCCTGACTCACAAGTAAATTCCACTCAAGTTTTCTGGGATTACTCACAAAGGATGATACAGGCCAGTGTGTGCAAAGCTGCATGTAGACTTTCATCTCAGATCTGCTTGTCAGAAATCACCATTGCTCTTGCAGCAACATGACTCTTGTGAACAGAGATCACACAGAACAACAAGGGCCTGATTCTTATTTCAGACAATGATTTAAAGCTCTGATCCTGTAATATCTCCTATTTATAAGGCCCCTTCCATCTGCCTCAAGCCCTGAAGAGGCTAATTCTGCATTTCTCTCTCACGCAAAACTCCCACAGAGGTGGCTGAAGGACAGCAGCACTGAGTTCCCATCCCAGCTAAGTTACACTGTTCGATATTTCAATACTCAACCAACAACAGCACTGTTCAGAAAACTGAAAATGAAACATCAACATCTCACTTAAGAATGACAGAAATTTTTCTTCATGGTGAAATGAGCAAATGAAGAGTTAAAGATCAAGTACTTGTTAAAATCGATATGGCTTAGTAGCAATATTTTGTTTTTCCACAACAGTAGAGAGTGAGTATTTCAACCGGTTTATCAGAGCTGATCAAAGAAACAACTCACAGGACATTTTACACATATCTTCTCCCTTTTTCTTAAGCCAAAGCTGCATAGTCTATTTTTCTCCTGTAGACACTATTAGCCAGCTTACAGTTGAAGCACAACCACAGTGTGAGTAGCAGAGCTGAAAACTTTTTATGGAAAGTTAACACCACACAGTATGTTACAAATTCCAGTCTTCAGCTATTACAAGTAATAAGAGACCACTGTATTTAAAAAAGGTAAATCAGCCCCATTTTACTTGAAGCACATTCAGTAGTTACATTAAAAACAATTTTTATAGAAATCCTCTATATTCACTAATTTAGAGGGAAAAGCACTTAAAAGGGGTATAAACTGCATATCTTTATTAATGAATATTACTTTTTATTTAGCTCAGAAGAAATAAGACTCTCTTGAGGCATTGAATCAGATGAGTAACTGTGACAAGAAAAATCAAAACCATAGAAATACCCTGCTTTTAACTATGTTGCTGCTCATAGATATTCAGTATCTGCATCAATCCCTTTAAAATGTTTGGAAGTCAAAAACCAAAAAAACCCAAAAAAACCCAAAAAAACCCAAAAAAAAAAAAAAAAAAAGCATTATTTCTTTAATGTTTATAATGACCACAGAATATTTTTACTGCAAAGAACTTACTTTTAAGGCACATCAGTCATTCCACATATATTTTCTATGCCCACTAAAATCTGTCAGAATTTCATTTCCATAGACTGCTTGAATTCTACAAGGAAAACAGAGGGGGAAGGACTGTGTTTGCAGGCCACAGAGCTCATTTCAAAAGCAGCACAACAGTGAAAGCACTGTGAGTCTGCAGACTGGGAATCCCCTCTAAGGGAGCATTAAGTGACAAAAGCAGACCTTCATTTGGCAGGAATGGGCACCTCTAATGAAGCTGTCCAGGAGCTCAGAGGTAGTAGCCAGGTACCATATGTTGCTTTGGTTGCTCTGGTGGTTATATAGTTTATTCAGAGTAAACAAACCTGAACTTTTTAGCTACATTGTTACCTAAGAATAATAAGAGCTAGTTTCAACTCTTCTTGGTGTAACTTTAATAAGAACTCTCCATTTTGCAAAAGAGAAATGGCTTGTAATTTTCTCCTCTCAGTTGCTATTTTTATCTCTCCTTTATCTGTCTCAGGTATGCATTTGTACCAAACCATTTGTTATTTAAACAAAACTCAAATCTTTTCACACTCTGAGCCTTATTTCAAGAAAGCATCCAATAAGTTACAGATTTAGGACTTTGAAAATATCTCAGTTGTTTACTTAGCGAAATCCAGCAAACTTCTAATGCATTTGATGCAATCATCTAATCCCTACTTCAGCAGAACTCCCACTTGAATTTGAGTTAAACTGTCTATTGAAGGAAGAACCAGAACCTCAGCCACTGACAGTCTCCTTTGCCAGGGTTAAGTGAACCAAATGCTTATTATGAAAAACTGATGAAACCAAGTGACTGTTCTATCCTTTTTCCTTATGCTACAGAGAATTCACAAGAAGAGGCTACAGAACACCTTTCAGACAGAACAGAGGGAGTAAGGAAGGGGATATCTGATGATTCCTCAATATAGATTCAATTCAGCTGCTTTAGGAAGTCTGTTATATGGGATTAGATTTCACTCTTTTTTTCCCCCTTCTTTTCCAGCATTGTTTGCTGTGGAAAGGTGCATTTGAGGCAGATGCCAAATCCTGCTGCCTATGGAAGGAGTGATAAACACAAAAAGGAGGAGTATTTACTCCACAAACAAATACACACCTTGCAGCAGCACAGCTGAAGAAGGGATGTAAATGATCAGCTCACTCTTACACTTGGTATGCATTCAGTGACAAATGTACAGACACCAGTCCCTGTCTCTTATTTTCTTCACTGCAGTTTATGACATTTTATAAACCCATGGGAAATACAGTTTGCTTTAATAACTTTTTAAACTATTCTCCCCTCTTCTGCCTCTCCTCCCAAGAAAATCCTCTAAAATCATAAACTAGAAATGCAAACAGAAGAAGGGAAAGCAAGCAACATTAACACCAAAGGTTTGGAGAAGCTGCACCTCCTTTTGAGATTTGTTCACATACACCGCTGACAATCTGCAATGTATGCTTCTCATTATAAAATAAACACAAAGGATTTAATTGGTCTAAGACTGTAAATATGAAGGATTTAAAGACCTTAGTAGTGGGGTGATTGCTCTTCCTCTGAAAACCTGAATATCAGAATGCCTTCAACTGCCTGCCTGAGACTGAGGAGCACACATCCAGCCCTGAGATTAGCCTTTGAAGGGAGACTGAAAAAAAGGGGAGGAAAAGTTCCCCATGGCACATAGAAGTGGAAACTTGATTTTTTTTAATCTCAAAAAATGTTAGGAAAGTTCACCAGAATAATTTTTTTTTTCACTCTCTGCTCCAGGACCTGCAAGGTCCTTAGGTCACTGATCTGAGAAGGATGGAGCAGGAATTTACTGCCTGGCGATCCAGCAGGAGGAAATGAGGTCATGGGGTATATGTGTTCTTTTTCATATTTCATGAAAAAATGCAGGACTCCCAGGTTTGTCTCACTGACTAATCAAAAACTATGGGAAGATGGGAAAAATGTTTCCCATCCAAATCTATAGGCAAAGACCCCTCCAAAGGAAAAGAAAACCCCTTTCTTTGTTTGACTTCATCCCTTGAGCAAAATCATGATTCAGAAGGTTTTAACAGTACAAAGGTTTATTTAGAAAAGAGTTTGGATTGTTCTTTAGGGTTTTTTTGGCAAACATTTAAATCCTTTCATAACTCAAAACACTGTCAGCGCCTGGTACTTTGCACTCTCCTTCCCCACACAAGCAGTAAAAGCCAATTTCTTACTGGGACAAATCCACCATAGGCCCCAGCTGCCCTATTTATATATACTCAAATCTCCACCACCACTGCCACTTAACCCTCTCCTTCTGACGTCTCCTTTTGTTTCCCCACAAAATTAGAGAGCCCATGAAAACTCACTGCCTCCCAAACTCGGTGTCTCAGCCTACTTTCCTCTGTGGGCTCCCCGTGCCCTCTGTCAGGGTTCAAAGACAGTCACTCCCTCCCCTTTTACCCCTCCACACTCCAGCACTGCTCCCCCAGCTCCATGTCACCATTCTGTACCATGGTGAGTGCCCTCAGCCTCCCTGACACCATCCCTGTCCCCCACAGCATCACCCTGCTCCACCGAGGGGGCGAGCCCTCATCCCGCTCCCTAAGCCCAAGCCCCATGTTCTCTCCCCTCCCTTCTTTTCCAACACTGAACCTTCTCTTTTAACTCTACTCCTGCACGAGGCAAATCCATCCCTCCAGCTCAATGCCGGAAGCTCTTCTTCTTCTTCTTAAAAAGAATGTGTTTAAAGGACCTGCGGAAGTCCTGGTTGAAGATGGTGTAGATGACTGGGTTGAGGGAGCTATTGCAATACCCAATCCAGAAGAAGAACTTGAAGAGAGTCTCAGGGACCTCACATGCCTCCCGGCAAATACCATAGAGGCTGTAGCTGAAGAAAAAAGGGAACCAGCAAACTACAAAGACCCCCATGACCACAGCCAGCACAAAAGTGAAGCGTTTCTCCCGGGCCTGGGCAACTTTCTTACGGCAGATGCTGCTACGCTTCCGGCGACGGCGATACGAGAAGAACTGCATGGAGCGATTACTCGCACGGGACAGACGGCTACTGGAGTGCTTGGAGGAGTACGAGTAGGAGAAGGACTGGCTCTTGCTTTTGCGGCGATGCTCCTCCCGGCTCCGCCTCCGCCTGCTCTCTGAGGTGCTGCTCTCCTCCAGCTCAATGTCCTCCAGCTCAGAGGCTTTGCGCCAGTGGTGCACCGAATAATGTCCGTTCTCTCCCAGCTGCATCCTCAGGGACGTGCAGCCGCCGGCAGCGCGGCTCAAGCCGTTCTCAGTCTGGGAGGACCCCTCTGGCATCGTACGCTTCTCAGAGAGGGTCCTGGTCCTTAGCTTGGCCACGCGGTAGATGCGGATATAGACCAACACCATGATGAGGCAGGGGGCAAAGAAAGAGCCAATGCAAGAAGAAAGGATGTACCATGTCTCGTCATTGAGCTTGCACTGGGGAAAGACATCCCCTTCAGGGTCCCGGTACACGGAGATCAATGGCGGGAAGGAGATGATGGCTGAAATGAGCCACACGGTGAGGATGATGGCCTTGATCCGCCGCGGTGTCCGTTTGAGGTTGTACTCCACCGCCTGTGTGACCGACCAATACCTGTCGAGGCTGATGGCGCACAGGTGGACGATGGACGAGGTACAGAACAGCACGTCCAGCGCCAGGTAAATGTTACACCAAGCCTTGCCGAAGTACCAGTAATTCATAAGCTCGTTGGCTAAGGAGAAAGGCATGACCAGGGTAGCCACCAGGATGTCCGCGCTGGCCAGGGACACCAGGAAGAGGTTCTGGGGGGCTCTCAGCGCCCGGCTGGTGAGCACAGCTATCACCACCAGCACGTTGCCCACGATGGTGAAGACGATGAGGAAGCCCACCACCGCCGCCAGGCTGGCCACGGCCGCCGGCGAGTAGGGGGAGGGCGGCTGCAGGAGGGCCGAGGAGGACGGCGAGGCGGGGGGCAGCGCCAGGGACTCGTTGGGGGAGCCCAGGCTCGTGTTCACCAACAGCAGCAGATCCATGGTGGGTGTGCGGGGCGCCGGCGTCCTAGAAAGCCCGGCGGAGC
>VYZP01066364.1:0-20623 GCA_013400635.1 Hypocryptadius cinnamomeus | reverse complement strand
GGTGGCAGGGGCCGGTGCGATGGGGGTGGCAGGGGCCGGTGCGAGGGGCGGCGGCGCCGGTTGCTCTCCCGGAGCGCGGCTCCCGGGTGGTCGCTGCCTGCAGCGCCCGCCTCGCGCGCTGGGGGGCGCCCTTGGCCGGCCGGGACCGTCCGGCGGGGGGACGGGAGCGGTGCTCCTGCTCCGGAGCTGCCGTCGCTCCTTCATCATCCTCACCCTGCCACGGACACCGGCCTGGTGCTTTCCCGTGCGCATTGCCAGTCTGGGCAGCTGCCCCGTGCCCCACCCCGACCCAGAAACGCGGTGTTGCAGTCTGGGACACGTTCACTTCTGGTGCCCGGGTCATGTTCTTTACAGTGCATACCTGTGCGTGGTGAAGGCACGGACACACAAGGCAGCGTCTCTTTCACTGTAAAACTTTTACGATAATAAAATACTTGTAGCGATCCAGAAGTTGTAACCGAATATCCCGGGCTTTAGGGAGTCAGAAGGGATATTCTGTTTCCAGTTCTGCTGCAACCAGCGCTAGCTCCGCTGTTCTCCGTCTCTTTGCATAACTTCGTGGATTGGACTACGAAGGCTTGGAAGTGAATATGCTTAGTGAATATTTCCTTCTAATAGGAAGGAAAATTCCTCTGGATATTATGATCCTATTATCCTATTCCTTAAGAAATTTACTCTGAAGGTTTTCTTTTGTTTGGTTGTTTGGGGTTTTTTTCACCTGAAGTGTAATTTGCGAACATGTTGTGACTGCATGTCAAGAAGAAAGGACATTGTATTGAAACTAAGCTCTGTCAGGTAACAAATTCTAATTAAAGACTGAAATGTGGAAGCAGTAATCACATTAACAAAAGTGTAGCATATGGAACAAAATGAAATTGAAATCAGATGCCCTCTCAAGTCCCCCTTAACAGACAGCAGCCTGATAAGGAGGACTCTGAAAAAGCTTCAAAGCCCCAAGAAGATGAATGGAATGGAAGCTGAGGTTTTAAAAGTTCAAACAGGAAGCAAATAGTATGTTTTTGACATGAAATCAGAATAATCTCTGAATTGGCTTTCTAATATTTGTGGTCAGTTCATCATATTTGGAAGTTTCATAATGGTATCTACAATGTGAGAGGGCAAGGTTCAGGAATTTGAAGTCTAAGCTTTGATGTGACTGGGATTAGGGTGAAAGAATGTGTGATCTAACTGGTTCAATGTGAGTTTAAAATTTAGTAAATACAAGCTACAAAATCAAATGAACATTTGGGATTCAGGATCTGTCAAAAAAGGGAGACATAAAACCTCAAGATATTCAGTTAAATTACTAAGGTAATTTCAAAGTCATGAGCAAGGATATCTTGAAGTTATGTGAACTGGAACTCAAACTTTCAGCTAATAATTTGGGCTCCAGATAAGAACTGAAGCTTTTCAAAACTTTGCTCATAGCAAAAAGAATGATACAAGCAAATGTCTGAGCAATTATTTGGCATTTCTAATGAGAAAATGCCAACTGAGACATAGAAAACAATAAACTGGGAGTAAAATATGCATGTGTTGTTGTGGTTTCTTTAGCACTTAAGTTGCTGCTGTGCTGCTGAAACAATTCAGTGTATAACTCCACCAAAGCCAGGGAAATAACATTTGGGTTTTATGTGTAACTGATACCCAGTTTGCCTAAAGAGCCATATGCCACTGCAGCTCATGTATATAGATGTGAATGGAGCGTGGGCATAGACACAAGAAATCTAGTCTCATGAAAATCTGCTTAGTCTGCTGAGAGGCAAAGGTAGGAGCAAGGTGAACAACAGTGAATAAATCAAGTGTAGTTGTGCTTTTGAATTAAAAGTGGAGGTTTTTTTCATAGAAACTTGGCAAATTATATATAGACACCTTACTTTCTTTTTTCCTTCCAGCCCATTGTACTTTTGCATTCCTTCTCACATCTGGCCTCCCTGTAGTTATTAGCCCATAACCATTGGCCTTTATTTGAGCTTATGCCTGGTAGATGTTAGCAGGCTCTCATTAAAAAAAGTTCAGTTTAGAGGCTGGATGAGGCACTTCTAGATGTTAAACTGGATTTGGCTGAAATTGATACAAGCCCACTCTTCCTGAAGTAATGCAGTAGATATTGTGGCATACCCATCCATCTGTACACTCTCACTGCTGCTCTGCTTCTCTCATCCAGCATCTAACTACAAACCTCCTGCCACAGCAGGCTGAGAAGATTCCACAGGAGCAGAACTACTTCTTTTTGGTTTTTGTCTCCAATTTTTACCAGTTTTTGCTTGGATTCTTAAGTTGGACTGACCTTCAATTCATTTTGAGCTACCAGATCTCATTGCCAGGAGAGAGCCATGATCTGCACCTGAGTTTGAGTCTTGGGAAATCCTTGAGCTGTCACTGGGAAATTGGCCAGTACTGCCCTCAACTCAGGGCCAAATTCAGGGACAATTACCAAAGGTGACATCAACCTAGCCACTAAAGTTGGTGGAAAGATTCCTGTTGACACTCAAACCTATAAACTTCTCCTAGTTAGTTTAAATATATTTGACTTTAATTATGCTGTCACAATGGCACACTGCTCGCACACACATAGATTTAGGACACAAAGGTGTCACTGCTGGTTTGCACTTCCAAACATATTTTGCCTCCTCTGCTTGAAATCTGTGGGCCTGAAAGCTTGTAAATATTTTCCTCCTTAGTGTATCAGATGGGTTAGTGGAAAATAATGCCCCCCAAAAACCTCTCTCATTGTATTTTATATCTTAAGACATCACAATTTTAACCATGCTATGAAATGTTCTTCTGTGCATTTTTTATAAAATAATTCCTCATCCACAGAACAGTGTCATCATGTGCAGAGGAAATATCTCAGCTTTCTTAATAAAGGGGATGATGTTTGGTTTTCAGTGGAAACTGTGTTCCTTATTTCCCCCTTGTGACTTTGAAAATGTGTCTCAGATAAACAAAGAGGTTTATAGAACATCATATAAATTTACTAAACATGTGGAAGTGTTCACTAATCTCTCAAACTAAGCTTTACATCTATAGACAAAATTTTACAGTCTTATCAACTGCACAAGAAACTGACTGCTGTCAAAACATTTTCCATATATATTCTTTCTGAGACAAAATTTGTGTTATAAATCTGCTCAAGATGCCATCAACAAATAGAATGAGTTAGCTGAAATCTCTGTGAGTAGTTGAAGAGATAACCTGCAGTACAAACAACATGATAGAAAAATGGGTTAAGAGTTGAAGAATAAGTAGACTGTCCTGGATTTTGAAAGAAAGGAACTAAGTATAAAGGAAACAGAAGTTACTTTTGAGGGGAGCTGAGGGCATTCAAAACTTGAATATTTTTACCAAGGGAAAGATTGTAAAATTCTGTAGTGTTAAATGGATATTAACCTGTACATTCCTCAAAGAAGTCAGGGTAAAATTCTAATTCACTTAAAAAGTGTTTCTAAACACTTGAAGTAGCTATTGTGCTTGAGCTAAAATACAGTGAAGAAGGTTATTGGTTCAGCTCCCTCATGCAATTTTTCTTCCATCATAGGTTTGTAACCCTTTTTCATGCTCCCAGTAAACATTGTCACTGTGCTGGTAAGACCATAAAGCAGAAGTCGAATCATGTGGGTCAGCCATATCCTGTCTGGCTGGTTTCTCTTTTTTGCTCTCATAACAGGATCCCAGCAACCATGACTGTGCTGCAGAGTGCCATGGGTTCAGCCCTTTGGAGCCAAACCTGGGGCTCCTGCAGAGGTTTTGGCTTGATTCTTCCTGTTATTGGAGAATCATGAAAAATAGATCCATGTCCCTTCTTTTCCTTAATTCAGTTTGTACTGTTTCCATTATCTGTACTCATTTTAAAGGCGTCTTCATTTCTAATTTATGAAGTCAATACTTTAAATAGCCTTCACAGACACCTGTTCTGATAGCTGTGCCATTTGCACAGGATGAGTGCATTATTTTTCTAGGACTCTGCACTGTATTTGAGGACTCTTACACTTGATTTCAGTGGGCTTTCTTTAATTATGAAATTTTTCTGCACAGTAACATGTATGGGAAATAGTTTGTTGGTTTTAACTTATATAAAGAATACATTTGTTTTGCATTTTGGATGGGGTTATGCAAGTTTGTAAAAGCTTCAGCTTTTAAGTAGAGATAATTCTGTGTAGATAATTTATCATCTGTGGCATTGCCTATCTCTAATTTATTAATTGTCTGGCCTGTTTGGCATAAGTGTAAGACAGCCCTTTCACGACGAGATAGATTTTGGCTGCAAACCTTTCCATCTCCTCTGTCTGCATTTATACTGCAATAACCATTTCCACAGGAATGATCCAGCAACAGAAACCATTCCAATGGAGGAATGAGAGTGGTGAGGGAGGGTGGGGGAGAAGAAGGTACAGTCTTTGTCACCAAAGTTCATCCCCTCCCAGCTTCATCTACTTCATGGCACACTTCTGCTTAATACTTTCACAGAATCACCACCCAAGAGACTTCAAAGGGAGGTACTATTTGCCATGATAATCCACCATTAAATCAAGTCCCATGCAGTACAGGAGAAGAGGTATCTTCCATCTTGTGCTTTATTCTGTGTTGCCTGGCAGAAGGGAGGTCTTGTCTGCACAGGATCAATTATAGAAAATGTTTGCCATGTTTCCTGTGTCTGGTTCGAGTGGCAACTTCAGAACAGCAGAGTTGCCTGCACTGAAGACTTTCCATGGAAACAAGAGCAGATTGTGTTATTTCTGCTCCCCGTTGAACCATAGGGATATCTCCAAATATCATGCTGTCCATTTAATTTCCTCATATCTGTGCTGCAGTGATTTGAATTGCATGGGTTAATTTAACTTTCTTCATTTTTCAGCAACTAGTTTAATCTCATGAAGATTTGGCTACTACAAAACAGGCATCAAGTTCTATCTTCTTTCATTAGAAAAATAAGGTGAGGGGTTTTTTTGCAGCATTTGGGAGGTGTTCTGCCTGTCTTTAAGGTGAGATTTATTTTTTTCAGACATTGCTCCTCATTGCACTTTACCTGTATTTTTAAACAATTTGATGAAGTGTTCTCATGTCTTCCTTCAGTGCTGCTGTTTCTGCTTTCAGTGTCTATCAACAGAGCCTCTTTTATCTTTTTTTGGACAATCTTGTACTGCTTTATCTTTCCTCATATATTTCCTTTTTTCTTTGTTTACTTTTCTGGCCTTAATGTATTCAGTAGGTTTAACCTATCCTGGCTTTTTTTTTTCCTGTAACAGCATCCCATGTGGTATTTCTCTTCCACTCTTTCCCGGTTTCAATAAAGAACAATCTCTGCTGTATTAATATAAAATTTACAATTGGCTTCCCATTCTTTTTGCATAATATCAGATACAGTTTCTGCCATATCAGAAAGCTTAATTGAATGTTACAATTGAAAGGCTTTCCTTATGTATTCATCCTTTGTTTTAAAGCTGTTAATCCTATTCTGATTTTTCATTTTCATGTTTGTTGTATGTAATTGATGTTTGTATGCACTCAGTGTCTGTAAATTTCATCATACACAGAAAAGAGATATATGATTTCCAGTAATGCTATCAGAGGAGATCGAGCACTTCTTCACTTATTTAATTTTGAGGGAAGAGTGTCCTTCCAAAAAAGGACTATTCAATCAAAAAGACGTTTCACTACTGTCAAGTGAGCCTTGACTGTATTTGTACACTGTATCTGTATCTGTCAAGTCAACATATCATTGATGTCACCTTGCTAGAAAGGACTAGTAAAAACCTTATCAACAATATTACTCTTTTCCTTAACATATTAATTTGTTCCAGCTTGATACTAAATAGTAGTAATTTTCACACATGCACTTAAAGTATTGCCAAGAGTGCTGATACTTTGTCTGTGTTGTAATTGCTCTTCTTTCATGACTTGAGACTATTTCCAGCCTCTATAACCATTGTATAGCCCATAAAGAAGACCAAAATTTCGAATGAATTGGGAGCAGTGACTTCTAGATGCATTACCTCCCTGCTTTTGCATTATCTCTCAGTACACTTTGTGCAATGCACTGGAGAACACAAGTCCAAGAGATGCCTTTGACATTTTACTGTCTGCTTTGGATTTGAATTCCACTGTTTAATTAAAATTATCCATCTCCTTCTGTGTTTTGATGAATGAGGCCTTATATTTAGAAATGGAAAATCAGTAAATGTCAATAAATAGCTAAGATTCAGCGAAGTTTTTAAGTGAAAATGACTCATTAGAAGCATCTTACAAAGCAGAAAAGATGTAATAAAATTAATTCTTAATTCCTGCAACTCATTCTTTTCTTATGTTTGCCAGTAAGAAAGCTGAAGCAAGGAAGAAATGGAGAGAGGAATGGAGAGAGACAGGAGAGGAAGGAGGGATGATGCTACTCTTTTCATGCCTTCTTCATTTCACAAAACTTCTGGGGAGAATGGGCTCATGTGCTGTGTGTTTTCTGATCTTGTATTTTTTTCAGCATCAGTGTGTGGTAGTTTATGTTGTATGTTATCTAGGCTAATGGAAATCATCAAGGGTATTATGTAAAAAATTGCAGTGTACCTTTAGGAACAAATTATCTACTTAATGTGGTGAGCATAGGCTTTTCCAAATAAGAACAGTTTAACTCAAAAAAGATGCACAGCAGGACTGGCAGCAATACTGTAGTCTGCTATTTTTCTGTCATGTAAAGCAAATGTTGATCTCAAGTTCTCGGAAAGTTCAGGAGATTTGAAAGGTACAATTTGAAATTATTGTTTAGCAGTAGGAAGACCATAATCAATCAGAAACCTCTGGTAGCTGCTACCAGTCCTTGTTCATTTAAATTACTGCAGCTATAGGAAATGGAAGCCAGTTTAGCACAATATTAAAAGTGCCTTATTTGTGTTCTTCTTGTGATAGATGTGTAAGATTCAGGTAACTCTGACTTTGCCATCAAAGCCTGTGAGCATGCTTGACCGTGCAGGTAATATCCTGTGAGCAAATACCAATGCATCATAGGAATATTACTTTATTCTTTTTTCCTCTCTTGATCTTTAATTATTATGATCCCAGTCAGATGTTCTGATTCACGTTGTTTATATTTAGCAATTCCAGCAGGTGCAAATCTTGACTAAAATCCACCACAATTACTCTCAACTTATAAGTAAAGAGTTTACAAGTAAGGCCTTTCTGAAGCACCTGTGCAAACACATTTAATAATTTATAAAGCATTTGTTACTAATCATTACACATTTAACTATTTGCCTATATTATCACTCTTTATCACTTATGTCATTGAAAAATTAGTAATTCTGTTCTAGTACTTGGAGCACTTTTTTTGGCACCTCTGACTGGGCAGAAGCAATTTGGATTCTCTTTCATCTCTGAAAATTTGAATGAGATGTGTAACATGATTTTTCTGGTGTTAATTTTCACAATTTCTTTAGAATGTGTTAAAGAGAATGGGTGGAGGGTTCAGAACTCCCCCTATAAGTGAAGATCCCATTATCTGGCATCAAAGAAACTGCTAATTAGTGATAGGTTGGAACAGGGGATGTTTCCTCCATGTTAGAAGAGTAACTTGTGCTTACAAGTGACCTCAGCATTAGTTTAATGAGTAAAAAATGCTAAGAAAAATATTAGAAATATCTAGGAAAGAACTTAAATTTCTTAAAGAGTAAAGAGGATAGTTTCTCATGTGCAGTCATGCAAAATTATTCTGCAAATCCATGACAAAGGCAGTTTCTTTGTTGTTGAACCCCTTTAAAATTCAATGTATTCTTCCTTTTGAGTGGCTACTTTCTGTTTGCAGCTGTCAGTCAGCTTCTCTCAGGAAGACATTTGCAGCAAACTCAGCA
This sequence comes from Hypocryptadius cinnamomeus, assembly GCA_013400635.1. Lineage (NCBI taxonomy): Eukaryota > Metazoa > Chordata > Aves > Passeriformes > Zosteropidae > Hypocryptadius > Hypocryptadius cinnamomeus. Next base: position 12,788 of record VYZP01066364.1, on the reverse strand, counting down.
GTCTGACTGAGCAGCCTCCAGGAAGTCACTCATGTGAACTGATACTGGCTTCCATTGGAATCCAGTGATTTTGGGAAAAAAGGCCTTATCAGCCTGCCCTGCTCCCCTCCTGCAGAGCTCTGCTCTGGCTCCAGAGCCAGCCTTTAGAGCAGGACCACCCTGATGCTCTCTGCTAAACTCATGTCTTAGGCAGCTCCACATAGAAAACAAGCCTGTAATTAAATTGTTCAGAATTTGAAGATCAGTGTGTTTGGCCATCCCTTCAGACCTAATTACTTGCCAAAACACACTGTGCACAGGGTGGGAATTAATATTAATTAGGAATCTTCTTGAACTGCAGATTACAGCCATTATAGGCAGAGGAAATGATTATGAGATTTATGCAACTCACATCTTTTAAAAAGTGTAATTACAGCAACAAAGCCCTGTCTCTCAGTGTACATAAAGAGGCTTGATATAGACATTTGTTCCAGGTTAATATTAGTCTAAATTCAACAGGTTTCATACTGGAGCAAGTGACAGGAGAGAAAAGCCCTTTGTGTGCTCTACATAGTGACAAACAGGCCAGTAATGCTGGTTTTGTGCTGATAACACCCTGGTGCATTCTGCTGGGCTGTCTGAGGGGCCTCTGCTGCTGCCCAGTTCCTGCTCCCCAAGGTGGGCACAGACACACCACGTGTCCCCTCCTAGACAGGAGGCAAAGCAGTGCCAGGGGCCCTGCTTCATCTCAGAAGAGCTGAAGGGTGTGCCTGGGCAGTTTCCTGATCCCGAAGCAGCAGCAGAGCCCCCAGAATACTGCTGCATGCTGGCAGACCCAGACTATGTCTCTTTTCCTGCTTTGGAGTGTGAAGATGGAAGCTTTTGCTCTCTAGGCTGAGTTCATGGCTGAATAACAAAGCAGCAAAGATTACTCCTTAGTGTAATGCTGGAGATCAGTAGTGGAGACTGTATTTGTGTCCTGGGGTGACTATTATGCTGAATTGTATCCCCATTCATCTGTCAGCCCTAAGTTTTGCAACTTTGAGACTGGTTCTGAGAGTGAAGTGTGGGGAGAGAAGGAGCATGGAGTTTGTTTCCAGAAACTGCACTCCTCCACACTCCTGCCCCTGGACTGTGTTGTCTGCAGAATGAGCAGCAAGAGAAAGTTCTCCTTTGCTTTTAATTAGTTTTTTGCTAACTAAGGCAGTGAAATTACCCAGACTGTAGGTTTTTTTTTCTTTTTCTTAAAACTATTCAAACCTGCTGTGGACTAAAGAACCCAAAAAACACCAGGAGCTTACACCACCAGACCCAAGACACAACATCCCATCAGAGAGACTGATAGCAGACTGAGTGAGCCAAGCCAAAAACCACCAAGAGGACTTTCTAGATTTGTCATCTCTTCAGAGCAGGGAGAGGTTTTGTTGTTTAATATTGTTCATTTTTTGTGCTGGTTGAATGCTTTGCCTGTTAAATAAACAGGTTTTTTCCACTTTTCTCCAAGGAAATATTTTTCCCGAACCAGTTAGGGGAGGGGCAGGTTAAATCTGCTTTCTAGAAAAACCCCTTTAGAGGTTTTCTCCCAAATTTGCCCTAAACCAGGACAATTTGTAAAACCTAAATACCACTGAATTTTGGTTGAATTTGAGACACGTATTTTGAAAGACAGAAGGAGAGCACTGAAGAGATAAGAGTGGGAAAGTCAGCTAGTTGTAGTTCATTTTGTAATTGCCAGAAGGGAACAGGGGTGTGCACTGGCTTGTCTGATGTTGGAGATCATCCCCTAATACTTGCTGGTTGCAACAGAAGATATTTGTAATTCAGGCTTTCCAATAACACTCAATAATTGCTAAAAATATTTAATAGTCCATATTAAAATGGCCTCTGCTGTGATTTCTTCTAGACAGTCTTGTGACCATTCCATTACTGGTAAAATCTATATTGGATTGCTACCTTCTTTTTTAGCTTTGAGACTTAGAGAAACTATTTCAAGAGCAGAGTAAGGTATCAGATTTTGTGACTGAGCATGCACCCTTGTAATAATGTTAATGGTATTGAAGTCCTAATTGATTTTGGAGGCAAATACAAAGCAAATATAAATAATATATTGATTTGGAATATGAAAAGCATCATTCATTGCACTTAAGGTTCTCAGCTCCTGGAAAAGAGGCAATGTTTGTTTGCAAATGCTAATGATTCCTGTCTGTGTATTTATGAATTGATTGCTACTGAAATGAAGAACCCTTACCCATATTTTACATTCACTGATAAAAGCAAGAGTCAGATTGCCATTTTTGTTGCCATATCTCTTTTATTTCCAACATATCTTTTTATTGCAGGTTTATTCCAATAATCTTGACATACTGCCTTAAAGTAGCATATTTCAAGTGCTTCTCATTGGTGACCGGCATGGGAAGATCTATATCTACCATTAAAAGGAATAAAGAGAAATATTTTAGAATAGTCATGACAAGTTAAGTGTATTACTATGGATGGCTCAAGAAGCAGATAGTGAGTTTCAGTTGAGTGTGTCCCACTCTGTCGTATTTCAAAAGGCACAAGGAAGACACTGAATAAAAAACCAGTGAAAATGTCAGCAGGCTGTACTTTACTTTATGATTTCAATACCTTGAAGATAATAGAATGGTATTCCAGTATCTTCAGTATTTAATCCTGATAACATAAGGTCAGGCAAACACTTGTTTTATGAGTTTTCAGTACTTCTGGGTTGAAAAACACTAAGGTGCTTGGAGAATTCATCAAATAATAAAATCTGAAGTTTCAGAATAATGGATATTGACCAACAAAGAAAGCAATGCATTTCTAATGTGAGTAAATATAATCAATGTTGTAGAGTGATCCTTTACTCATCAATGTGAATCTGTGAGTTATGAAAAATAAAGAATCTCAGAATTGGTAATAGCTATAAATAAGCACAAATAAATTACTCCTGGAGCTCTGATGTTTCTTTGGGTAAAACCATAATCCTTTCTATGGATCTCCTGCATTCACATTAATAATGAATGATAAAACAATAACACCTCTGAATTTATTGGTAAATAATTGGAAAATATTTTGAAGATAGAGAGTAGCACCCTTTATGAGCCATTTTCATTCGAAGTTCTTGTTCTTGCAGTGTTTAATTTTTGACATTTTAATGTCCCCTGAAATCTATAATAAATTCCTTGTTAGTTGCATTTACTGAAAAAGATGTTTTAAGCTTGGAGTCACTAAGAAGAAAGATTTCTTTTAAATAATCTGGACAGTTTATTTCTTCAGGAGAAAGAAAAGCATGGCAGACAAGACAAGTAGATGTGGATGTATTCATGCAATATCTTTATAGAATGTTTGAAAATAAGAGAGATTTTCCTGCTGTAAAACTATGTATTTAGCCTGGTCCTTACTGTTATAATGTCTTAATCAAAGAATATGGTTATGGTTAATCTATATCTTTCAACATTGTGGAACTCAGCTGACTACAGTAAAAAATCAGTCTCCTTGCCAATGAAAAGCCCTTATTTCCTACTGCTGAGTTAAAATATTCAATGTTGATTTTCTAAGATATTTTGAGACTTTTCAGTTGTTGTCTTCATCTTCAACTAGGACAAGACAAAGGGCTCAGTTCAGTTGCCTAACTCTGGATATTTAGTGCCAGTGCCAGTGCCAGAGCAAATCCTGCTAACATGCAGGAACTACACAAGCACTATGTTCAGGCCTTTGTTGCCAAAATTTAGGCAAATAAATCAAAGCTCAAGTCCAGAATATATGATTCTTCTTTGAAACGTTCAAACATATTTGTTTTGGTTGTATAAAGAAATGTTATTTCGATTATTTCCTTCAGAATGTTTCCCTGCGGACTGCAGTAGTATTGTTGATTTTCTATCAGGAATATTTGTCTAAATCTGCTTCTCTCTAAAGGATGGTAGAGTGTAAATAGAATATAAATTTTATTAGATTTACTTTGAGGTTTTGAGGTATCTGGTACTCTGATTCCCTGGCAGGGGTTTCTTTTAGGTAAATACTTTTCTGTCAGACAGTAACCATTTTGTTGCCTTGTCATCTGGAGAATAAGGTGCTATTTTGAGTTCTGTTCCCTGCCTCAAAGACTTTTAATGGATTTTTTAATGCAGGGATTCTAATGTAAGAAGTGACTTCCAGACATCTTCTCCTTTGGCCTCCCCAGATGTTACTTAGATTTGCTTCCTTGCCTTTAGTCCCCTCGCTAAGCTACTTTTTGCTCTCAAACAGAAGCCTTTCAACCAGGGATCTGAAAATCACCTTCCTCTCCTTGCCCAGGGGTTTTCACCAGTAGAAGTCTGGCGAGGGATGAGCAGAGGAGAATTCCCTTCCTCCTTTCATTTCCAAGGAAGAAAAAAAAAAAAAACAAACCCAAATCCACAACACAGTCTGTGTGCAATTGGATGTGGATGTGAAAATGCACATGCTCTCTCAGGAAGGAGGAATGGTATCATCAGTGAAGGAGTGTGTAAAAATTAACTGTGGCATTTTACTGATTCTCATTGAAGTTGAAATTGCCTGAAAAAACAAAGAGGCAGTTTTTACTTTATCTTGTTCACCAAAATCTATTGAAAAAGCCTCTCAAAAAACATTAAGTACTTTAAAAATATTTAAAAATTAGTTAATAAAAATCAAAATGAGACCACATATATTAATAATCTCAGAAACCATGGTTATTTCAGCAGGTACTACACTAGAAAATATCATGATTTTGTCTTTGCACTTAAAATGGGGGGATGTTCACTAAATCCAAATATAAATTATTGTAAATTTCTTGTGAATATTTGATTCTTAACTATGATCTTCTAGCAAAGCATATTGCAGTCAACCTTTCAGAAGTCACTACAAAAAAATTGCCATTTTCTTGATACATTGTCACCTTAATATCCTATTTTAAAAATCTCTTTGCTATGCATGGTATAAATTGAAAAAAATTATATGTTTGCACTAAATCTATTTACCAAAAACTCAGGGTAGAAACATGGTTTTGTCCTACCATGTACCTGTACTACTGTCATCAATATTCTCCCCTGAAAGGACTTTTTATTTCATCCTGTGGAAGGCATAAAGATGATTAAATATATCAGAAAAATTGTATGTAATATTATAATGGGTCTTCATTCATTTTTATTCCAATATTTCTCTGAACAGTGTGCTAACATTATTTAGTGAGAAGTGAGATGTATTAAACTCAATAATTTATCCTCATATATGTGGGGTTTTTTTCTGCCTAAAAGAGAGCTAGGGCTTTTACTGTTCCTCAGTCTATAAAGATTTATTAAGTAATTTTTAAACCATAAAAATGGAAAAAGTCTTCATTGGCTTCATTGAGGAAGGCAGTGAAAGACAGTGAACTTGTTCTTTTCATCCTTCTCAGTGGTCAAGCATTAAAAATATAATTAAAGAGAATAATTCTAGCAAAGATCTCCAGTAAATGCAAAGGTTGATAAGTTTGATGTATTGGGCTACTAAAGCAGTTGAGAGCAGAATATATTGCAGCTGGGTTGATGTTGAAGGGAGCAGCCAAACCTTTCCTTATGAAGAACTGTTCTTTATTCCTTCTGTGCTCTCTCACTCTCCCTCTGGAGCTCTGCACTGTTTAGCTCCAGTGCTCCATCAGCCAGCCTTGCTGCAATTCCCACAGGAATGGGGCTCAGCACAGCAGGGAGCAGCTCCAGGTGGAATGATCCAGCTGTGACTGCTGTGTGATCCAGCTGTGTGATCCAGCTGTGTGATCCAGCTGTGTGGGTGTGGGGGGCCCCTGCACTGTGGGACGTGCACTCCATGACTCTGGCTTTGCCCATGGAAAGGCAGGGCTGGTCTCTGCTCTGAGGAATTTTCCTCAGAGGAAAAATACCCTGCTTGACAAAAGTTTTCAGGGGAGCTTCCACTGGGCTGTGATGCTGTAGGCGTGACTGTGGAAGAGAGAGAGAGAAACTTTTCCATTTCAGTACCAGCAGATCAGGCCTTTGGGATCTTAGGACAAACCCCAGAATACAGAGCTTGCTTTTGCTCTAAATTGTTTACAAGTGAACTAGAAATAAATTAATATGAAGTAACTCAACTACATCCATTAATTTCAGGAAAGAAAACTCCCTAAATGGTGTGCATTATCACAAGTGAAAACCAGGTACATAACACCAGCCATCATCCCAGACTAACACAATTATCCACTCCCTTCATTAAGCACTGTCTTTTACATATATATATATATATATATATATTTGTAAAAGGAATAAGAATTGTCAGAGCAGAGATGAGCATTTTAGGGACAGAGAGAAAGGTCCCTTTTCCCTTCTGAGGAAAACTTAAATAGTAAAGAATCTCAGCCTCAACAGAGAAAGATGTCACCAGTTTCACAAAAAAGGCAGCTAAAAATGTCAACAGGTTATCTGCCAGCCTGTAGTCAATAGTACCTAATCTTTCAAATAATGAAGCAAAGCTCCAAGTTATAGAAAATTGCTTTAGCTAGTGGAAAATTAAATAGAATCATTTCATGAACACAGACTGCATGATCAAGCCCACTGCATGCAGTGGATGACCCTGATATAAGGGGCCACAGAAATCCATGGCTGGCACATTGACATGGCGCTGGCATCGGAAAATGAGAACAATCAGTGAGGTTTTCTCAATAATTCATTGCAATCACAGAAAGTTTCACTGGGATGTGAAAGTGGGCCTTTTTTTTTTTTTTTGTTTCTTTAACTATGAAGGATTTTGGAATCACAATGTTTGCAAAGTAGTTAGCTCATCAGAGGATTAGAAAAATCAGAGTGGCAATGAAATAACTGCATAATAGCCCAAGCATGGAAAATATCCCCCTTCTATGGCAATGTGGAAGTTACTTGGGGAATATCAAGAATTGTTTTGCCAGATCTTCCAGTTGTTTGATGAGTATGAGAGATATGCTTAGTAATTATGGCTTTTCTCTGATATCAGCTGTAACTCATAAAAGTATGGGGTTCAGCTTTCATACAGATATTTTCATTCCCTTTCAATCTGTTTCTTTTCAATTCTGTCTCTTATTTGTTTACTAAAATTATTTTGTTAAGATGTCAATTGGGAGTCAGATGGAATGTTTTCCGGATGGTGCATTTTTCAGTTCATTCAATTTGGCCATCTAAAATGTTTTTTCATTTCAGCTTTAGATCTTAGATCTGCTAAAATTAACATTTGCATTTTCTGTGGCATCATGAAACATCTTTTCTTTTCCTTAATCATTTTATCAGTCAGGCCCAGGAAATTCTTAGCAAATGTTAATCTATGAGTTAGCATTTGTCTTTGATAAATGAATTCAGCTGCAACAAAATAGCCTAAATAAACAAACTCTTCTGAAGGATCCAAGGAATCGGTGATATGTGGTGGTACAGGCAGCCCAGAAGGCAGACAGAAATTGCAATGAGGTGTGTAAACAAGAAGACAGATCCTCCAAAAAGTTAAAATGACTTCTTTGGATTACAGTATTTCCTTTGAACCCATCATTTAAAGGACAGAGGAGTGAAATGGGGAAAAGGAGATAAGATGGAAAAATATGTTTTAGGATTTAGCCGTGAGTTAGTCTGGTAAACTGGGAGACTGGAAGGAAAACCCTAATGAAAGAAGCTGAGAGGAGGAGAAATGGATGATTAATGGAAATCAGTGTTCTGAAGTGAAGGAATTACATATGAAAAAAGTTTTCTGTACACCTCCCTCCATCACGAGTGAACACCCACAGATCACACTGCCCCACCCCCAATTCTTTGGGAAGTCAAAACCAAATAAATTTATTATACAAATTATGGGAGAAAGTAAGAAAAAACTGCCTCAAGCACTGCACAGTCACTGCTCAGAGTGGAGTCCTGCTGGCCCTTTCATTCCCTCTGCATTCCTCTGGGTTCACTTGGAGAGCAAACCCTTTAGTTCTGCTCCAAATAGATGTGCTGAGCAATGGTGAAATGGGAAGAGGAGACAAGGCCAGGCAGCAGCTGCACAGCTCAAACCCCAGAGGCTGGGCTGGGGCAGCACCCAGCACTCACTGCCCTCAAGCAGAATAGAGGAGAAAGGCCTTTAAGGAAAGAGCTGTAGATTTATGTCCATGAACAAGGTGCTGGTTAAAACTCTGTTGAGTGGTTTGCAGCTCCAATACCCTGAATACTTATGAGAAGCTCACATAAATTGATGGAATATTTTTAATTGATTTCCCTGGGTTCCTGATTCTGTTTTAAGCACTGTTATTCCTGATCTGTTCACTGTTCCAAGCAAGTGATTTTTAGGTGTGGCTGGGTGTACTTGGGATATTCTTAAAATTCACATCATTTTTTTGTCTTTTAACAGTCTAACTCTTGTGCCTGCCATGGACTCAGTCATTTCTAATAAACCCAAAATACTTTTTTGAGTGTCTCTAGTGCAGAGTTTGCCATTGGTCACAATAATTTGCTTACGGAAAAAATGGATGAGATTCTAGGCCTAACTGATACTCAAACCAAAGCTCAGAAATCTTGAAAAATTATATAATACCTCCAAAATAAGATTGATGAAGGTGCACAGGGATATTTTAAGATAACTCCAGGCAGTTTGGTTTCCCGATCATAATGCATGTTAGAGACATATCTCATATTTTATCCAGATTAAGAAGATTACTTAATGTGCTCTGGTAAGACAGCTTGCCCCTGCACACACTAACACAGCAAGGGAGGTGATGAAAGTTTTACTCAGTTATATAATTCCAAAGGTTTGGGGTTCCTTTGGGGAACCTTTCCTTCTGAGAATGACTTCTGGAAGTATTCAGTTTTATCTGAAAGACATCCTCTGTTTTGCTTTATTGATCATCATCATCATTGCTGCTGTGGTGCACACCGAGCCAGTGTTTGGTGGGGAATGAACACTCAATGGCCACTGCCCTCTCCTGAGCTTGGTGTAGCCACAGGCTTCCCTAGGATTTAGAAACAGTCATCAGAAAGTGCAAACTTGAACTGCAAGAGAAAATTATATTGGGGGGGTTCCTTGGAAAAGCATTTTTGTAATTTATAATAAACCTTGATGGAAGTACAAAAAATGCTTGCTCACAATCATTACTACTGGAAATGTTTGCCCATGGGACTGACATCAGGTAGAGAAGGCAGGTGAAAAATATTTAAATACCAAGCCATAAGATTGGAATTGTAAAGGGGAAAGAAAGATCAAAGCAGGATTTACAGTAACAAGTGCCATATGGACCATGCCTGAAACCAGACCAGTATCATTTAAATGGATTAGAAAATTCTATCTCTGTGCAGGATCTGAGAAAAGTTATTATCTGAAAGACATCCTCTGTTTTGCAGTAATATCTTCATTTAAATAAATCTGTCTGATTCTAGGATGAGCATTACAGAATTCCAGCTGTTTGTGACATCAGTCTTTGTAGTTGTGCAATGCATAAAGTATAATAACACAAAATACAAGAAATTTAAACTGGAGAAAGCAGCAAAAAATACCTAATTTTAACAGAAACACTCAGGTTTCAGGTTTTTTTTATTGTTCTCGAAGTGTTTCGAAGCTTCTTGTGATTGAGCAAGAAAGATTTGTCACATGTTAGAGAGAACCCCAGGATTGGGGGACTTACCTGGAAGTTCCAGATTCAAGCCTGTAATGTGAATTCCTTCTGGGACTTTATGTTTCTGACAGAAAGTAGTATTAGAGAACGTTTTTAACACTGATAGCTTGAATCAAAATTATTAAACATGAAGCAAATAACCCATTGTGTTCAATCTTCACAGGTATTTCATCCATTGGGACAGAATTAAAGTAATTTTTTCTTACTGAAATATGGCCAAAAATATGGCTTTAACGGCATGTGTCAGTTCTTCCTTTCATGACTTTCTAAGTATCTCACCTCAGGTAACAGGTAAGCCTGAATCAGCCTGAATTTACTCTTATAATTATTCTACACTGGGACGATACCACTGGTTTGTAGTCCTGATACAGAGTGTTAAATTAGGATCCAAACTGGGTGTAATTTGTATTAACAGGTGTATAACAACATGGATGCTTAGGGGAATTCACTTATCTTAAGATATCCATGACGTAGACATTTATGTCTGTGTCGTCCTAAAATCCAATTTCTACCAAATGAAAGGAAATTTATCTGACCAAATATAGGTGTCTATTTTAAGGTAATTGATATCTGAAGAACGAATTCTGCCCATTAGACTGAAAAAAGATCCCAGGGCTGCTTGAAGGGCCACAGATATTGACACTGCATCAGTTGAAGCCATCTTCTACAGGCCGTGTCTGAGACTAAGCTCTTATCTGGGCACATGGAAATACACATGGATATGAAATCTCTCAGCAGTCCACAGCTTGGAGCCCTGATCCAGCTGGCCCCTGCACACACAGTCTGATAGATAAATCAAAAAGTTAAAGCAAAGCATGAGAAAAAGACAGTTTTATTATCCTTCACTGCTAGAAGAAGTTAAACATGCTGATGCTCCGGGCTGGTCATGTTCCTTTTAGCATGGGATCTCACATTAAAACTCTGCAACTTTGGGTAATCAGAGAATTACACACCAGCCATCCCATGGCCTCTGCAGAGCAGCTTTTAAGCCAGAATGAGAGTCCCCACCTTGTATCAGTCTGACTCCCTAACTGAGTAAAATTCACATTCTAAGAAACACCTTACTGTTTCGTTCTTGATTAAACTGCCTTGGAAATATATGAATATGTACTTTGGAGAAGGTTTAATTTTGAAGGATTAAATTTTCCAAATCCCTCTTCTATAAATCAGCAACTTTCCCTTCCAGAAAAGTAAACACACAGTTTAGAGATCACAGCATTTGAGGGGTATTTATAATTACAGTTTAGCATTTTTGCACTCTCAGTTAGAACTGTTGGTAAGACCACAGACTTCAGTGGAGTTGCAACAGTCTGATCCCATGCTGCAGGGCCCTGCACTACTTACTGTAGTCTAAATTCCATAGGTTCTTAGTATACCTCATTATAGAATTGCAGTAATTCTGCAAAATAGTGCATTGAAGTGGCAAAGTTAGGGAATAACCACATGAATGCTAATGATCAAGGCAATTCAGATTGGTGCAGTGAATGTAGAATCTGAATGCACACAGGAATCTCACATGCAATGGAGCATCAGTTTAAGAGTTTCCCTTCAGCCACAGCCCTCCATGTGGTGACAGCTAAGGGGATACAAGGCTGACACAAGACAGCACCCAGGAGGGGCTCTGAAAAGTTACTGTCCTTTGCTACCAGAGGGAAACTACTGGGGAGCAAAAGACAGCAGTCCTTCAGTACTGGAACTTGAATCCTGTCTATCATCAAAAATGCTGATTTCCAAAGCCTTTCATGACCTTCCTTCCAGTGATGTTGCAAGGTTGGCAAGGTCTGAGCATGATCCAAAACCTTGCTTTGATCCTTGAAATGCTGATTTTCATCTCAAGATAGCAGTTTGAAAGTTCATGCGCTAATGTTCATGTTCAGTTCAGTTCATGTTGCTAATGATGGTTTTGATGTATTTAACAGTGCTGGATTAACCCAAAATACCAGTTTATCCATACAGTTCTGAATTGTTTGAGAGCTTTTCTGTTTATTTCAGCTATATCTGCTGGTCTAATAAAAGATAATATTTTTCTCTAAAACTTTGTATCCACAGACCCTAATTGCCAGGTGAAATCTTTGTCATTAGAGACATTCAAAACTTATATGGACAAGGTGATCCACCTTTGAATATGGCCTTGCTCTGAGGAGGAGGTTGAACTAATAAGTGTCCAGAAACTCCTTCCAGTCTATATTAATCTGTGAGTATGTAAGGCTTAAACCTAATAGGTTTCAAATCTGTCCTTTTTATATCTTTGTATTGAAGGATCTGGACAAAGATTTTGATTCTGGTAGTAACTTGATCAGTTAAAAAAAAGGCAATTCTCAGCAAGCTGTGAGGAAATATGAAGCAACTTGAGTTGAATTACCAAGCATACTGCAAGGTTCCTTTTAACTGCCTTGGGCTTCCTAAATGGAGGATGAATTTCCAGCTGAAGACAGTTTTCTGCAGGTCCGACAGTTTTGCCCTCAATTAAGAGAGTTCAATTCAGGGTAATAGAAGAATTTAGTCTAAGGAATGTATTTTAAATGCATCTCTGCCGTGGGATATGCAGCAGCATGGCTTGCAGAGGTAGATCTGTCTTGTGTGAAAGTGCCTCTCCCTCACCCAGGAAGAGATTTGGGTATGGAAGGCAGTGCTGGAACTTGTCATGCCTGTATTTATTTTGCATGTACATTTGCGGGTGGTGGCTGGACAGAGGGAAAGAATTTTATCAGAGGAATGAGCCTAGCTTTCTTTTTAGGGGGGATCACATGCACTGTCCTCACCTGCAACACATATTTGAATTTTCACAACAGAAAATAAAACAACCTAAGCTACATTTGAAGGAAATTTGTAGTCAATTTCAAATAAGAGCTTTCTAAACTGCTAATAAATCTTTTACACCCTTGGAGTTGAAAGGGAGCTTTCATTTTCTGCAACTATTTTTCAGTGTAGTACTGTGTGTTTATGATATCCATATCATATTTAGCATTCACTTTAATGGATCAAATATTTCCTTAATTGAAAAACAACTCCAGTACAGCAATGGTAGTTGAGCTTTTTACTTGAACTAATGTTTTACTTCATTGAAAATTAATCATGACTAGTGAGGGCTTATTCATTTAGTAGAGTGTAATTAAAAATAATGTTGTGATTTGGGTTATTCTCTATGGCCCCAATCCTGCAGATACACAAGAGACTATCTTTATGCAAGACAGGTTTTATGCTAAGTTCTACAGAAATA
>VYZP01066363.1:95184-110241 GCA_013400635.1 Hypocryptadius cinnamomeus | reverse complement strand
CTCCTGTGTTTTGTTGCTTTGGAATGTGTTTATCCAACAGGTAGTTGTTTCATTGGTTTCATGGAAGTTGTTTTGATTTAATGGCCAGTCAGGGTCAGGGCTCTGGGGAGAGAGTCATGAGATTCATTATTATCTTTTTAGCCTTCTGTAAGTATCCTTTCTCTATTCTTTAGTATAGTATAGAATTCTTTATTATAATATAGTATCATAAAATAATAAATTAGCCTTCTGAGAACATGGAGTCAGATTCATCATTCCTCCTTTCCTCTGGGAACTCTGCAAATACAATGCACTTCCATGTCAGAGCATTTCCCTTTCCCTCAGCCCAGCATGCTCTCTGTGTACCCTCAGTTTTTATTCCTTTTTTTGCTCTCATCTCCTGTGTGAGTCAAGGCAAGTCTCTCCTTCAGCACGTGTCTCCTCTCCTCCAGCCCTCCTCAGCAGTCTTACAGGAAAGATTCATTCCACAGAGGTTTTCAGTCAGTTCAGTGCATCATCCCCAGCCCTTGCAAGGAGCAATGTCTCCAGGCAGGTCAGAGTCTTCTCCAGAATTTGGAAAAAGCTTTTAAACAAATATAACTAGATGCTAGTTATGGATGCATCAATTCCTTCACAACCTTATTAACCCTGACCTACTCTGCCACAGGCCAGCACAGAGACTCTCACTGGCAGGTTCTTTTACATGCTGTCCAGCAAAACTCACACCACCACCTGCTGAATAAAATACCACCCAGATCTCTCCTTTCTAAACCCAAATAAAGAGGCTTCAAGGCCCAGAGGCAAGGCAGAGTGAGAGCTGCAGCCTTCCCTCGCTGTCAGCTCATTCCTCTCTGACACATCACCAGCCTGGCTCCTCTACCATGTTTTATCTGCAGACTTTATCAGGAAATTACTTTTACAAGGTCTGTAAAAATAATGTCAGAGTACTCATTTATCACAGCATCAGTGGTTTATTTTGCTTCATTTCACCACAACGGATTCTGAAGGGACTGTATGTTTTCAAAATGGTTTTTCAATGGACTTTGTTCCCTGCTGGAATTCTGGCAGGGGGGCATCCAGAGCAGACAGAGAGTGGCACAGGGATGGGACCAGCCCAAAGGACCCAACACCACCCACACATGCAACAGGGCTGCACACAAATCTCCTCATCCATCACAAACACCCAACTGCTGAGGAGCACAGGACACCCTGAAAGGTGATAAATCTGGCATTAAACCTATTTTACATACCAGCTCCCTTTCCAATTATTGGTACTTAGGTCCAGAGCTTTTTCTTAATGAAAGAGTCAAGGCTGGCTGGTTTACAATACGGTGATGTATAAACAATCCCAGGATGACAAATAAAATCAACAAGTCATTATCTGCAAGCCTCTCAATGGCTTTAAAGTGCTCATGCACTGACATTATAAAAATGCAACTGCTCCAGCTGTTAACAGCCCCCTGGAATGTTCAGCTGTGGAAAAGAAAAGGGATAAAAGACCCAAACCCTGTGGCTTCAGAAACACTAATTTTTATCTTTTTTTTTTTCCTCTGGCTTCGCTGTAGGATAAAGTATTTAAGGCAAATTGTTTAAACATCTTATTTATAGCACTTAGATACACATACATGACTTTTTGAGTGAAAAGAGCACTACAATGCTCCCGCAACAGGTGTGGGGAGAGGGAGACACACAGACACCTGATCAACCACAAACCTCTGGCACAGCCTTGGGACAGCCATCAAAATCCTTATCCCCACCAAAATCTAGGCATTGCAGGCCAGTTCTCCTCATTCCCAAAAAAATGTCTATGGTTGGCCAACTGAATCTCATCTCAGAGATTCCTATCTCTCAACCACAGAAAAAAATAGATCCAGTGGTGACCAGACCAGCCCAGATGTGCCCACTCTGGAAATCCAAGGGTCTGGTGTCCAAGGAAAGAGGAAATCACTGAGCTGCTACAAGAAGTGAGGAAACTGAAGGCTGAGTGGCCAAATTTCTGACATGCTGAGGGAGAAGCAAGGAAAAGCTTGGCTTCAGAAAGAAAGTAGGTTAGGTGTAGCCATAATGTACTTTTTGATCATATGGCACAGTCTCCTCCTGCTAAGGCTGGATATGGGAAGTTGAAGCACCTGATTCCATCAAAAATCACCAGAATGTAGCATTTACTTTTTTGCATCAACCACAGAACACACAAATTTAGCACAGCAGATCCTCACACCTTCAGGAGCCCATCCCAGAGCATTACAAAGCATCCAGTCATGAGCACAAGGACAACATGTGACCAGCTCTCCTCGGTGTTTGTGAAACCCCCTCACCTGAAGCACTCCACAAAATAGTGAAGGAAATGAGGGGGAAGGTCAAAACAAAGGAGAAATGCTGCAAATTTCTGAATGTTTGTTCTGTCTCTCTTTACCACAGAATTTCAACAGAATAAAAAATGCTGGGGAAGCTGGGAGAACACAATATGATGCCTTAGGAAAGGTTTTCCATGGCTGTTTGTTTAAATTTTGAACAGCTGATACATACTGCAGATGAGGTCCAGAAGAAGAAAATCTCCTATTTCCCAACAATCACAGGACACAGTCCAATCCTTAAGACCCAAAAAAGGCTTTGGAGCTGTACAACCATTCCCAATGCCTCCCTGGCTCCCAGCTCTACCTGTGAGGAGCTGCAGCAGTGACAAGGACTCGTGGGGGTGAAGGGGAGCTCACCTGAATCAAACTGCTCCCCATCACCGTTGGCTGGGCTGGGATCCTTCTCTGGGGAGAGCTGCTGGGTCTCTCTCATGCTGGCAGTGAAGGATGCCCTCGTCTCCATGGCTCAGAGGAAGAGGCTTTGCCCTCCTAATTCATCCTGCAGCAAGGAGGACAAGCTACAAGGAAAATTAAAAAAAAAAAAGCAATGAGTGATTTATTGTACACCAACCCATTCCCTCAGCCTTTCCCAATGGTTTCCATCTTGATACGGTTGGAATAAAAGATCTCAGAGGTCTTTTACAACCTAAATAATTCTGTGACTCTCTGATGGTGACCCTTCCATCCTTCTCTTGTCCCCAGCCTGAAGCTGGGGTTGGATGAAAACCACAACAAAGGACCTTAGTGGCAATAATACCATAAAGAGCAACAGCAAAAATAATGGCAAGAGAGAAGATAATAAGGTAATAAACAGCATCCAGAGGCTTCACCTCTCAAAGTTCCCTCCAGCTCACCAAGAGAGAGAGAAGGATGAGCCCACAAGGCAGCACAACCCATGTTAAAAAAACCATCTCCACCATCTTCCAGGCATTTCAGCCCTTGAATTCCAGTTTTTGATGCTGTGTGAGATATATCTCACTCCATAAATATTCAAACTTCCAAAGGGGAAGATGTGTGATAATGAAACAGAGGAAACACCGAAGCGAAAATACTCACGAGAAAGAGACTGAAGTAACTCTAGAAAATAAAACTGAGCATGCAAAATGCAGATACCTTCATGAAACAGTGCTGGCTGCAACTGTTTATTGAATGAGGACTGACCTAAGGTAACTGTACCAGTTTTAACATGCAGGGCAGGAAATACTAGCTGATTTTAAATTGGGTTGTGTTAGCAGAGAAGCTTCTTCTAGCAGGAGTGACCATAGTAAATTCAAAGTTGAATACAAACACACAGAAATGAAAAACAATATGAGGAAGGACACCCAGGCTGATCAGGTCTTGCATCAGACACCAGACTAAATGAGAACTGTATTTCCAGCCACACTAAGCCACCAGACAAGCAGTACCCCGAGATACACCTTTAGGAGTAGATTAAAAACAACTCCAAAGTGAGCTTTTCAGTAAAACTCTGAGATGCTGATGAATTACGAGGTGTCAAAGGATGACTGAAAAAGAGAAACCAAGAGCTGGGGTTATGGGCACAGAGGGAACCAGCTATTCACACAAGATATGCTAAAGCAAAGACAGGCAGTAGGGAAGGTGTGTGTACAGAATATCTGATGGGGAGGACTGGTCCTGCTTATTAGAGGAGCCTCCAAATCCTGCACGACAGAGACGACTGTGCCAAATGCTCTGCAAAATGTGTGACTAAAAGTAGGAAAGAAGTTTACTGCCAGAGGCCAGGCAAAGCAGGATGTAATAAGATTGTAAAAATATATGGGATTTTTCCAACTTTTACTACTCTGGAGGCATATTCTAGAAGACTAGATATGATGGTTATAAAATAGAAAGGAGGAGAGTGTTCTGCTGTGGATTTCTCACTCCCAGTTTTTAAGGCCGCTCCTGTGGCAATTTAAAAGAAGAAAAGGACGTGTGTGAGCAGTTATATCAGAACTGGAAAAGATGAGGAGCATGTCAAGTGTCTGATATGCATTAGCTGGACCATGGTAGGACTGTCAGCTGGAGCAAGCACAGCTGCAATTAAAACCTGCAAAAACTACAGATGTTTCACCAAAAAAAAAAAAATCACTGGTGGAAGCAAATTACCAAGGCAGGTGATTCAACCTCCACCAAAGGTTATTCAGGCAAAGTTAAGAAATTTTTGTTCCCCACCCCAAAGGAATCTGCTAACGAAAGAAAAAAGGAGTATTTTAAAAAGTGAAGATCATAACCCAGCTCAGAGCAATATGGTTGTTGGTCTCTTCACAGAGTGCTCAGCAAACTTCAAGTGCTCCACAAATATGACCCTTTTCCCACTGCCACGGCCACTCCAGCACTACATCTTTATTCTTTGTTGACATGAGACTTGCTAATGAATTAAGTGTATTATAGACTCCGAGTATTCTGAGTGCAGCTAACCTCAGAACATGCACATCACTCATCCCCAGTGTATATTAAGTTTCAATTAACCATGAAACTAGAAGCAGTTTACTGAAAGTCAAAAAAAACCCCCACTTCTCCTTTGATAGAGAAGCTTCGGTAAATATCATTAATAATAAATTAGCTAAGTATCAGGACTTTACATCAAGCTTGTTAAACGTGAGAGGAGGGGAGATGCCAGCTGAAGCTAAACCTTGGGGGGATGTGGCTGTTTTAATTTTTGCCAGGGACCAGACAAGGATGGAAGATAACCTGGGTCTACCAAAAAAAAAACCCAAAGAACAAAGAGAAACAGAGGTATCAATTTATCAATTTAAACACAACAAATCCATCATCTTAAAGAGAGCTCAGGGGTAACAATATAAATACCAAGAAGAAACATAATCCTCTCAGTACTGTAGTTAAATCTTGTGATGCTTCTATGATGCTGATAAAACAGAGTTATGAGCTGACAAAAAGCTGAAGGTGCCCAATCAGACAACAACAGTATTTGCTTTTTTTTTTTTTTTTTTTTAAACACCCAAACCCCAAATTTGCCACCCANTTAAACACAACAAATCCATCATCTTAAAGAGAGCTCAGGGGTAACAATATAAATACCAAGAAGAAACATAATCCTCTCAGTACTGTAGTTAAATCTTGTGATGCTTCTATGATGCTGATAAAACAGAGTTATGAGCTGACAAAAAGCTGAAGGTGCCCAATCAGACAACAACAGTATTTGCTTTTTTTTTTTTTTTTTACACAGCCAAGCCCCAAATCTGCCACCAGACCCATGAGAAGGACTCAAACCCTTGAATCATGGAATTTTCCATCAGAAATGGAAAGTGGATGGGCAAATCAGCAGGAATCTGCCCAAGGTATCAGCAACACAAATGGGACCCATCCTCAGTGGCCCCATCTGGGACTGGGTTTGAGCCCACTTCAATTAAAAGGGGGAAATACAAAATCTCTGAGGCACATTCAGCAACATCATCAACATTTTTGGGGTTTTAAATTCTATTTTAATGTATTTTTTGCTTAAGCTATGGACAACTTACTGGTTTTGAAACGTCATGTTGAGAGCATCCATACCCCAAGGAAACTGGATCTATCAGAGGCCATTACTCAGTTTATTTTGGGAATAACAAGTTTACCAGTTATGGTAGGAGAGCACTTCAGTATTTTCCCAACAGCATGTGACAACAAGACCAAACTCTTATGCTTTGCACCAGCCCCAAAACAGTGCTGAGCTTTAGTGTTGATATAACTAACTAGCAAAGAAAGCTGACACAGGGTATTAATTTTTCACTTCTTATTAATTGCTGCTAATTAACACTTCAAACAGAGTCCCCAGCCATACTGTTAACAGTAGCACACTGGCTGGCCTGCAATCATCAACATTACACGAGCAGCACACACCACTGTACTCCAATTCCTCTGCCAGTGTGAAATCCACTGGAAACCAAATCAAGGACCACAAGCCAGCCTGGGAACAAGGTGATGGGAAATAGCACCAAAAGAGGCTCAAGGTGACATTACACCAGGCAGAAGCACAAAGGAAAATCCTATGAACTGCATTTGAAGGAGCAGGGAGGGGGGAAATTCCCTGGTTTCAGATCCCTTGCTCATTGTTTCTCCACAGTGGTGGCTCAGACAGATCCAATTCTTCCCCCCACGCAGCTCCCATTCCCTTGGTATTTAATTCAGATACAGGCTCTTAACTCACAGGCAGGAAAAGCCAGGCAATATAATAAAGAATCTCTTTTATTTCCTTCTTCCCACGGCTGTCAGTCTCAGCCCTGCCTTTATCTCCAACGTGCTGCCTTGTCATCTGTATCAATATTGGCTCTTTGTACAAGCACAGCATTGGCTTCCTCGCACCATTTTACACTTCTCATCTCCTGTCAGCTCCATCCTGGTTTTTCTTCCTTGGGAGTGATCCTCTGTAGGGAGAGGTCCCTTACCCACACACAAATCCAGCACTCTTAAGGCTCTTCCTTAAAGCTACTCCTGAAAAACTTAATTTCTCCCTCCAATACATGCTTGGTTCATCAGGATTGACACAAGGAAGACAAAAAAGATCCTGCATCCTTGAAACCTCTAGCCTGAATAGTGAACCAGGTGTGCCAATGTAATGCTGAGCCCTGAATGGTGGAGAAATAAATTTCATGGCTTTCCCAGTGATGTGGGACTGATTTTGGCCCCTCCAAAATCCAGCAACAGACACTGACTGGAGATGGTCCCACCTCTCAGCACTGAGACACTTGGGAGTGGCAGCAGGGTCAGAGAATCACAGAATGTCCTGAGCTGGAAAGGACCCACCAGAATTATCAAAGTCCAGCTCCTGGCCCTACACAAATCAACCCCAATGATCCTACCACGTGCCTGAGTGTTGTCCAAACACTTTATGGTCTTTGTCAGGCTTGGTGCTGTGACCAGTTCCCTGGAGAGCCTGTTCCAGTGCTCAACCACCCTGTGGAGGGAGAACCTCTTCCAAATATCCAGCCTAAACCAAGCCAAGAAAAATCACATCCAAAGGAAGACTGATTTAATTTCAGACACCTGAAATTCAGATGAGATGAACAACCCCCAGGGGGTTCCTGTTCTTGCACAGCACCTGCTAATGTTTTAAATATCCAAATTTCCCAGCAGACAAGCTGCATCAGTCAAAGAATGGTTTGGGTTGGAAGAGGCCACAAAGACCACCTGGTTCCAACCCTGCTGCCATGGGCAGGGACATGTTCCACTAGACAAGTGAAGGGAGATGCTCAGTGCCATGTGGTCCTGGTCATGGAGCAGGATGAAGGGGATCTCATCCTGTGGGACATGATCCAGGATGCACTGCTAGTGACAGCCTGCCACAATACTCACATCCCTAAGCATCTGCACAATGCAGTGGAAGCTCATTCAAAAGGGATATTGAACACATCAAGCAAGAGTTTCACCTCCTAGAAAAGGGTCTGTCTCTCCTCTCAGACAAAGTACCAGTTGGAAACCTTTAAAGGACCTTTTCTTCCAAACTCCTGTGAGGGTTTTTTTTATTATTTATTTGAAAGCTTCCCTTGCCAAATGTTTTCACTTCTATCAACTGACAATTTCTCTTTCATATTGAAGACCCCACAGGATTTTAATAAGGGAAATTTACAGCTTTGAACAGCTCCGCGTTGCACTCTGGGGTGGAAGAAACAAATCCCATGTACTCTGAAGAACTAGGAATGTTCACAATATTCAAATACATAAAAAACAGCTGAATGGGGAAAGAATATAATCTGCTTTCCATGTTCTTGGTGGACTGAAGAAGGCAGCTTGGTGGAAACTGCAAGGAGGGGACATCATTTGGGCAAGAGAAGAAATCACTTAAAATGATTTTGGTGAAGAAGTGGGATGCACCGTGGGAAGGGCACAGAGCTCTGCTTTTTGGAGGAGTTAGGATGCTAATGTGCCCAGAAAGGGATCTTGGTAAAGTTAATCCTGCCCTGGGGTAAGAGATGGTCAGTCCAAGACCTCTTCCAGTCCCCCTGCTCCAGCCACTCAACAGGGCTCATCTTTCTGCTCTTGAAGTCAGCATTTGTGCAGCAGCAAAAAATAAATGAGTAAGCCCGAAGGGAAAACATGTAAAAACAGGAAATTAGGGAACCACCAGAGCAGGGATGGTCTGGATTGTCTATCTCAAAGTAAGATAAGGACAGGAACCAAACTTCTCTGAAGACACATGGTGGAGAAGGGATTGTGGAAGGTGGTGGCAGCTCCTGTAACTCAGGTGGTCCTTGTTCTCCTCTCTTCTTGCACTGGTGCCAAAAGCTTCACTCTTTTGATGCCAACAGAGACAAAACCTGTTCCACAAAGCAATTTTCTCATCCTCCCTACCTGGCACACTCCTGAGTCCGGGATACACACACAGATAAATGGGAGTAAGATAAGATAACAGAAAGTAAAATAAACCTAATTAGAGAATGTTAACTTGTTTACAGCAAAAAGCCCTGCAGTATTAAGAAAAGAAAGAGAGAAAGATGACAGGCAGACACCCAGACTTGGGTACACATTACCCTCTTAGCTGTCCTGCATGTAAATAAAACCTAAGGACTTAGAAATGGACATCAAGCCAAAACCTGCCACAAACTTCTCCGAGGACTAGATCAAACCTCAAAAATTAAAGCACTTTTTCATTCAATTTTCCTTCTCCTGAGTGAGTTGGACGTTTTATAAGCAGGGGCAAGGGGGCATTGCTGCCCCACCTGTACTCCTGCCACTGCCCCTAGGAACCCTGGACACCCCCACCTTCAGCACCCCACACAGCATGCTCCCAAGGAGAGGGAGGTCACCACACACTAATCTTTCCTGTTTCCAGCTGTTCTGTCACCTAACAGGTGTCTGCACCTCCTTCACGACTCAAAAGGCAATTTCCATGATGCTGCCCCCTATTTTGGTAAAGCACCTCTACCCATGCTAAGCATCTAACGTATACCAACTACTTGGAAATATGGCATATTTAAATCTGGGCACCTCCTAAAGCCCTCAGCTGAACCAAGGCCATGAAGAAGACTGGGACAATGTCCTTGATGCCCTTTATAACAGGAAAAAGAACTGCAAGGAAGAAGCACAGCAACAACCATGTGCAACACTGTCCTCTCCCACCTCTGTGCTTGAAACGGAGCTGAAACCAGGAAGCCTTTGAGATGGGTAACTTGAAGACACAGAGCTGTCTGACCATCCTGAGACACCTCATCTTGTTAGGCAAAATCACAGAACACAGTGGAGTGGGATGGAAAGAACCTTAAAGATCACGGAGTTCCAACCCCCACCATGTGATGTTTATCACCTCAAAACAGCAGCCACACGGACCAAATTAATCAGTCAGACCCCCTGAGTGGGACCAATCAGCCCAGAGACAGAAGTCACCCAGCAGGAAACACAAAACATTGTTTTCACAGACTTAATTTAGAGCCCAATTCAGGAGTCCCTCATCAACCAAACTCCCATTGTCCAGGGCAATCAGTTCTGCCTTCTATGTCTTTGCAGCAGTCAGAGCTGTTCTCAAAAAAAAAAACCAAAAAAAAACCGAGATGCAAACCAGAATCCAGGAAACATCTGCCATCTGATTCCAACACTTTTTAGGAAAAAAAAAAAAAGGCATTTTACATCTTGGCACTGTTTGGTTCATTTAGACAGCTCAGCTGATCAGTACTTGGGCTTAGTCCTACACACACTTACATCCCTGTCGGTGCTTTACATCCAGAAGCAGCTTCACTGACTGGCAGGATCTGCCAAAAAAAGAAAAATTTTAAAAAGATCGAGCCCTCACAAGCATCTCCAGGCACCTCACAGCACAGCAGCAGGAAGAGGAGGACCCTTGCCTTCGCCAAGCACATGTGAGGGCAGCCAGCAGAGCCCTGCCAAGGTCTATCCAGAACATTTTAACTTGTAAAGTCCTACAAGTCACATTTACAGAGCTAATTCCACCCCATTTCTCCAAGATAAAACAAAGTGGATTCCCTTTCATGTGAACATGAGAACTGCTGCAAAACATCCAGGTGTAATGCCTCACCACCATCCCAACAAAGCATCCTGGAGCCTGATCTTACACTTGCACTGAGCTCCCACGCTGAAAACACCTTCCAAGAAACAGTTAATTTTTGCTTTTTCCTAAACTTTCTTTAAATATGTATTTTTGATGCACCTAGGAGAGTTATGGCTTTCTACCCAAAAGTCTCCAAAAAGGACTTATGACACCCTTTAGACTTTAAGGATCCTCAGCCTGTGGTTGTCCTGTCTGATCTATACAGCAGAGGCAGGCATAATGTCACCTCCTGGATTTCAGGAGGGAATTCCACTTCCTTGCCAAGCAAATAAATGCAAGACTTTCTAATTAATTTTTATTCAAATTGGGTCTCAGAACTCTACCCAAGAAAGGATGGCTCTTTTGCACAAGCCACCCACTGATGCTAAGAGTATTAGTCATGAAAGCAGGAATTGGGAGTAAAAATAGCAAGGATTCTGCACATACTTTTTTTAAGCCTCACACCTACTCATAATTGATCCCTGGGTCAGCTGTCAAGAGCTGCTTGGTTTTAGGCTTTTTCTTCTTTCTTTTTATTACTATTTTATTTTAGATCAACACTTCTGATTCATAGAAATGGGAGTAACTGTGAACACATTTTCCAAATCAGCCTTCACAAGAAGGCTTTGTTGAGGTCTTACAAAAGGCCAATCTCAAAATAAACTTTTTCAGGAGTTTTTTAAATGTCAGTGGAGAAGTCTTCGTTCTTATTCCTGTATTTCCTTATTTTGCAACTCAAAAATTTTTAACTACTGTAGGAGTCATACCCCAAGAAACAGAAAATAAAGGAAAGAGAAATCTTTTGGCAAAAAAACCCCACAGGATAGATTTGACAGGTTTCATCGGGGTCTACCATGCAAAGATCAACAGTTTCAAATGATGAAAATTTTAAATATTTTAAATATTGCCAAGGTACCATCAGCTACTCCAATCCCAAAAAAACTCTGCTCCTAGGGGCCAGATGTTACAATGACAGAACAAACTCATATTTGCAGGTGGCATCACAGCATTTCATTTTCAGCACTGAGGACCGTTCTGCACCAGCTGGTAGACCCTGCATCAATATTCATAGTAATAAAATACTTCTGACACCTTCAGGCCATCTAAAGAACGGACCCTGTGGTCACCACATTATTGTTTTTGTGAACTCTCATGAACACACCTCTGGCTCCTCTGCTTCAAGTTTTGGCTATCTGTCACATGTTCTGGAGTTTTTCAGAACTCCCTTTCCACTTGGACACAGCCAGGGACAAGCCACCTCCTTCAACCATCACCATCCTCGTAAACCTCCTCAGATGCTCTCCATGCCTCTGCTTACCCCACACCAACCTGAATTTAACCAGTGAAATGCCCCTGAAGACTCACAGAAACACAGAATGGTTTAAGCAGGAAGGGACCTTAAAGATCATCCAGTTCCAACCCCCTGCCATGGGCAGGGACACCTTCCACTATCCCAGGTGGCTCAGAGCCCCATCCAACCCAGCCTTGGACACTTCCAGGTATCCAGGGACAGCCACAGCTTCTCTGGCACCCTGTGCCAGGGCCTCCCCACCCTCCCAGCCAGGAATTTCTCCCCAATATCTGCTGGACAAACAAGGTGGCACCTTCTCTGCCAAGTCCTGTCCTTCAGCAAGGTTAACATCACATCCCCCCACTCACCTCAGACCAGCATCCCGTGGCTCTGAAAGGCCAGAAACAGTGACCCAAAATACACCAGCTCAGCACAGCACCAGCCAGGAGTGGGGGAAAAGCATCCCCAATCTAAAGTGTCAGCAGTTGTGGTGTTTACCCTATTTCTAGTAACACTTCCATAAAGTTTTAATAAATGCTTCATTAAAACATCAACTGCCTGTCCAGCCAGTCAATTACCACTCATAATCACAGCTATATAACTGTATACTGTCTTCTGCAGATGTTCTTACATCTGTGCAAAACACACTCTCCACCTCTGCCACATGTAACATCTGTTGAATATTTGCAAACGTTTTCTCAATATAGAACTCAAATTATACCATCTTGCTTATTTACTGTCCCACTACCCTGTGCACCCCTTAAAAATCATTAAAAAGGTATTTCCTTGCTGTGTACAAGGTACCAATCTCTCAACTGCTCTTTGCTGCATTTATTTAAATGGCTTTTAGATTTTCACTCAGTAACAGATTACACCGAGCCTCCATCTTATCACAGGAGTTATTAGGACCTAATCCTTTATAAGCACTGAAGTTATTAGACTTGTGAGGATATTTTCTTCCCTTTCATAAATAATCTGTTGGAGAGAGGACGGAAAAAAAAAAAAAAAAAGAAAAAAAAGGGGAGGGGAAAAGCCACTTGCATCCCTGCTCACCCAGGCAACAGTCCCAACCCCAGAGAAAGAACCTGAGTCACCTGCTCTTACTCTGCCAGCAGCAAAGGAAATCAAATTTGTTTTCACCTAAAGGCTTCTAGAGGGGGGAAAACAAATTGCATTAAATCCTGGCCAGCACCCTTCTCTGTGTAAGAAAAGAAACTCCTTGGGGAAGGTTTGCCCCAGGTTCAGAGGGATCTCCACAGACCTTTCCAAATCCCTTCCATCTCCACGTCCCCATCACAGAACCAGGTAAAGCTGCTTCTCTGCTCAGACACAAGGTCACCACTCTGCTACCACACTTTCTTCCCCAGAGCACCAGGGGCACAAACTGATTTTAGAAGCTGTCCTGTCCAAGGGACAACAAAGTTAGGGATGGGGAGAGGCATGGGGGACAGAAAGGGAAGATACCTTCCCCTTCTGCAATGGTTCCATCCCTTCCCACCCCAAAGAAAACCCCACTGCAGCTCTTGGATTTTGCCACCCAAATCCCGACACAGTTTGATAACTGCCTTCCAAGCCTCTCTGCTTATAATTAATGCCATTTTCTGCTATTTTGATAAGAAATCACAATTTCAACCCCATCTTCTCCTCTGCCACCCTCCCCACCACCATACCCTGCGATGTGAGTTTGCTGGATCCCTGAGCTAGCTTGATCCTGACAGGGGCTGGAGAAAGGAGAGGGAAATGGGTGGGATGATGGATCAGAGCCCTTTTGGAATGGGAAACCTCACCCTGCACGCCAAGGTGTGCAAACAGCATCGCCAACCAGCCCTGCTAAACAAAACCACAGCGAGGTTCTGGGCAGCAGCTCCAAGAGGCACAGGGAAATGAGCAGCAGAGCAGCTCTTCAGCCACTCCTGGATTCTCCCTGGCTCCTCCATCCATACCCAGGCACTGACAGCCCGCGATGCTGGAGCATCCCATCGCCTCCCACGCTTGAGAACACAGATGCTCCCAAGTCAGCATCTTACAACCACGGTGGAACAGCAGTGCTCCCTGCACGGTTATCGGGGAAGTTTTCCCTGCCTCTGAGGCAGCCTCGCTCCTCCACTCCCCTGGAAAACACATTTGGAAAAAAAAATGTACTGCAAGCAACTCGCGGAGAACTCTCTGCAAACTCCTTCTCTGGCTCTGCAAAAGCTGCGGTTCGCCTCCATCCCCGTGGGGTCTCTCTGCAGGAGAGATGCAGCTCGCACTGCCCAACTCGCTCGTCTGCCGCCCGAATTTCCGCGTGGAGCAATTCCAGAGTGGTTTTTTGCTAAACAAAAACATGCAAAAAGCGACAAAAAACCACCCCAGACATCCCCAGCTGACTGCGCCCAGGAAGGTTTGACAGCTCCAACAGGACATCTCATCCCACGACATGTCTACAGCTAATGCAAAATAAATCAGCGCTCCGTCTCCCGGCGCATTATATTATTTTTTATTTTTTTTCCCTCTCATGACACGCCTGCGATTTTGGCATTCAAAGGCAAATCGGCCGCGGTTCCAACTCCACACATCCCTTCCCAGCACAAACAAATGCCCCTGGTACTTTTCCCACCGCCGGGTCCTGCTGGGGGAGGAATTCCCGAATTGGGGATCCCATCCTCATCCCTCCGCACCGAATTCACCAGCGCACCTCTCCGAGCAACAAAAGAGAGTTGAAGCAAACGCGTGGCACCCCGCCTTCCCTCTTTTTCTCCTCTCAAAATGTTTATTTGCAGTTTTTGAAGACACCTTAACCCGCCATGTTGAACAAGCTTTATAAATATTCATTTACCGCAGTTCGGGAGCGCTACGGGAAGATACGTCTAGATCAGGGCTGCACATTTTGGCACAGCTGATTGCTTTCTTCTCTTTTCTTTTATTTTTTCCCCCCTTCCCTCTCGCCTCCTGCAGCAGCTTTTTTACCCCCCCCTCCTTTCCCCCGCAGATTCAGAAGAAACCCACCCGCACATCCAAAATAACTCTTTCCGAGAGATGTGCATCAGCCTTGTAAATCTGAAAGGAGGTCGCACGAGCGTTTGGCAGGAAAGCAGAAAAACGATAGGTATAACTTTAAAAAAAAAAATTAAAAATGAGGAGAAGAAAGGTGGGGAAAGGGAATAATAAAAAAAAAGAAAGAAGAAAAAAAAAAAAGAAGGGGGAAAAAACAAAAAAGGGGGGAAAGGGAGGAGAAGAAAGGAAAGGGAAAACGGAGATGAGAGCATCTAAAACGCGATCTGTCGAGGAAAAAAGCAAGCCCCGCACGGCTGCGATGCATCCGAGAGGCAGCGCGGAGCCTCCCGGCCCGCGGGGCGCAGCCGGGCAGCGGCAGCCGCGCTCCGAGCGCCGGTCCCGGCCGGGGGCTCAGCCCCGGCACGCCAACACTTCCAACAACTCCACCGCGGGATCACCCTCTGGAAAACGGGGGGGGG